>VWZF01003763.1:0-115484 GCA_013396755.1 Sclerurus mexicanus | reverse complement strand
CTTATAAATGTGAATTAGTCAGAAAGAATCTGTTCATTTGCTTTGAAAAGAATGACATTTTAAGCCAAGAATAAGGTCTCTGGACAGTCTTATGATTAAGGTATTTAGTGAAAGTATTTACAGTAACTAAATGCTTAGGCATAACTTCTGAAGCCTCAGATGTGCAGAGAACAAAAACAGAAGATTTTTGTTTTTTCTGGAGTAAAATTTCAGTTATATTATTAAAATAAACTCAATGTTGTCTGTTTCTTTTTCATCCCACCTTTCCTCCCTATCCTCTACTCTTTCTCTCTCACTAAGGAGGCAAGCACTGCTGTGGCCTAAACTGATTATTTAGAGACTTATAATATGTGATAACACATTATTTCTTGAAATTCAGCCTGTTTCATTGAGATGAAGCCCCAAGGTACTTGGGGCTTGTATAGAAATTTTATTTATGATGTCTGTGGATTTTCATTTCTAGAATACTAAAAAAAGATTCTGATCTTATTGGCATGAGTGTAAACACAGACTAACTTCACTGACGTCAGCAGTGTGAAAGCCATATGCTGCTCCATGGAGCACCATGGAGCTCCTGAGTACAAATGAGATCAGAATCTATTTGCTAAATCTTTACTGGTCTTGGTAAGACTTCATTGTATCATGTTGCAGAGCCATATAGAGAAAAAACTTCAGGCAGCTCTCCTCAAAAACTGGTTGATTAAGAATGAAGAGACTACAGGATACTTCAGACATCTTGTAAAATGAGAAAGTAAAAAAACAGCCATCCTTGCCCTTCCACACCTGACCTATGTTTGGAATGAAAAGTGACCAAGCTTCACTTCCATTAGACATTTCAGTCACAGACATTCAACAACCAATAGTAAAGACTAAAACATTTGTACAGTGAATTGTTGGATAACATTACATTCCTGCTTTGAGGTTTATGGGGGAGAAGGGAGCTAGGCAGGTGAAGTAAACTGTGGTTTTAAGATAATCAAATAATTTTTTGCTTTGTTATGTTCTACATTTTTTACTATATTAACTGCAGTACATTTTGAGCAAAGACTAATCTTTAAGTACATAATCATATTTATTTCCATTTGGTAAGAAAGAAATAAGGAAAATTCATTGTTATGACAGGTGCTAGTTTGCTTTTACTGGTGTAGGTCCACCGTCATGCTGTTGAAGAGCACACTGTGCAGCCTCGAAAAAGCAGTGATTTCCAAATGCCCTAATCACCCTTAAACACTTTCACAGCTCTTTTCTTCACTCAGAGATGTCAGCCTTGTAACTCAATGCATTTCTCTAGCCAGTGTGTCTAGAAATTATTACGATAATGTACAAGATACGCTGCTGTCACACTTCATCACTTCTTATTATGTACAGCATCAGCTACTGACTTAATGATTTTATAATCAAACCTCTTATACACAGCATGTCTTTGGCCAGATAGAAAAAAATTCCAGTGCAACTTTTACACTTGAGCCACTTACTTATGGGGGTAATTTGTGCCTCTATTTTCTTTAACTGATCTTCTCTACACTATTTATTGACTACTTCTACTAACCCTTTTTAAACAGAGAGCTGTGGTTGGCCTGAAGACTGACTGACTTAAGCAATGCAAGAACAAAAGATGAGTATGACGCATAGATTATCAATGCTAAATCTCATGCTTCCAATCTTTAGTCTGATGGCCCTTTCAAACATCTACTCCAAGTCCTTCTCACCCCTCTTACCTTCAAAGCCATCAGACTAAAAAGGATCAAATTATGAAAACACTGTATTCCAAAACTGGAAAAAAGTCCAAGACATTTATGGTCTTTCTGATCTAAAGTCATGGAGGTTGTAGCCTTTTAGAGTTATTGCAGAATAAAAATCCTTCCTCAGAAAACTCATAAACATAGCTAAGGAAACATTTCATGCCTTGTTCACTAAGCATCCATTGATGCTACAAGAGGGAAATTATTGAGATACCAATGGTATATCACTTTGTTACTTTCAACATTTTATAATCCTGCAACAGCAGGAGATGTGTGGGCTGAACCTAGATCCACATTGAAATAAATGCATAAAACCCACCAGACAGTCTGATTGTGAGAAAATACACTGAGATACTAAGTTACTGTGAGTAAATCTCACTGATCATGGTCATGAGACACTTCTCATTAGCACCAGAAGCAGTACAACTCTTCACTCAATGTCTTGTCTTCAGCTTTGTTGCTCATCTTCTTTCTAAAGGAGAAATGGAAAAAAAAAATGGCAGCTATTTAGGAGACAGAAAAGATATTCCTGGCCCTGGAAGGCAAACAGCAGTAACGTGGATTTATCATGTATGTCACAATAGATAGCAGTTATGCATTCTTTCATATCCTCCTGCCTCCATTTTGGGGAATATCAGCAGATTAAAAATCCATAACTTCCTCTCACAGGCTTCTATTTTTCATTCTGGGTTCATCTCTCTCCTAATATGTTTCCCATAAGCTTAATTAGCTGGTGTAGGAATAATGCAATATTCTGACCTTATCTGTCTTGCTTGGGAAGCTATTTCAGCATTTGTGATGTCAGTTAATTTTCAGTGTAAACATATCCATGATAAGTTTATCTATATGACTTTCCACCACAACAATCATGTAACATAAATTTTTCTCCTCTATTGCTACTGTTAAATGTTTTCTTCTCATGCCAAAATGTACTTATAGGAGATAACTAATTTCCCTCTCACAAGACTAAATAAGGCAAGCTCTGCTGATTAATCTTTTAAAGTCTGTTAAGTATTTCCCCAATCATTCAAAGAGACTTTTTTAGTCTCTGCTTGATATGTAATTTATACACATGGTTCTACATCAGGCCATCTTAAGGTTTGTGCAATGGTCTTAAGATCTTGCTTGTTGTTGTAAAAAAACCCTCTAATTTGATACATCCAATAGTTCTATCTTTTTATGGCCTCACTCCCTTGATAATTCATATTTGTCTCAAGAGCAACAGGGATCCTAAGGATATCTAATTTCTGTTGTTGATACCCAACCACTCCAGAAGAAGTTATTCAATGAATCTCTAAATTAAATACTTTGCACTTTACATACTTTGTACTTCTTTGGTCAAAAAAATCTTTCCTTGTATGATGACCTGTCCATTGCCAAGAGCTTACAACCATGTATAGATTTCATAGCTAACTCTTATACCAAAGTGGAAGAATATGCTCTGTTGAGTACACTCAGTAGGTCTGTTTCTAAAACCAAAAGTGGAGGAATGTAACTAATAGCAGCTCTCCACACACATCTTATTCACACATCCTTGAACTACTTGGAGTATTTGTTCAGTCTGAATAATTTTCAAATTATGTTGCATGTGTCCTGAATCAGTAATTAAGTCAAAACAGAGTTCTTGCAATTGTATTTCCATGTTATCAGCTTTGCTTTTCAGTATATGGCTCTTCAGTATATGAGGCAAAAAGGAATACATTAGATCATGTCTTTATTTCTAAATGGCATTCCGGCATTCAGGAATGAATGTGTAAGCGTAATACTATCAGATTGTGTGTTACTTCTGTGCCAAAGGTACTGGAAAGTGCCAGCCCAAAGCAAAGATACCCACACACAAATACTGGCTTTTTCTATTTGTCTGCTCTGTTATATTACAGCTATTGCAAAGGACAGTCTGACAACTTTAAGGTTACCTTTAAATACATGATATTTTTTTAGGAACTGCTTGAATATCCACAAGGAGAAATAATATTGCTACATCAACACTAAAGGTGTGCCCCATTCCCCCAGGTTAGAAAAGTCCTTGTTTTTGATTTAGATTTATTTGTATGAACTGTAAATAACTTAATCACTGCATTTTTTTAATCTGTTTTTACTGATATATTACAGTCAATGTTCCTTAATAAAATGTATTTATTTGAACAGGCCTTGTAGGAAAGATAAATTATATAATAACTTAGAGCAAGAGATTCAAGATGCATAGTTTGATTAAATTCTGTTCAAAATCTATGGGAGTTCATTAGACTTTAACAAGTTGACTTCTTTGAATAAAATGTTCTTGGTAGCTCACTAGCTAATCTTTACAATAGATTTTTTCACTTTAGGGATGCAGTTTCATGACCAGTTTAGTTCAGTGTATGGATGGGCTCCTGGTAAAAAGGATGATTCTGCCTTTCCTCCCATTCTCAGCTATATGTTCCCAGAGCTTCTCACAAGGCTGTCTGATTAAAAAAAAAAAAAAAAAGCAAATCCACAAAAGTGGATTTCTTTTCAGCCACACTTACAATGTCCCAATCTGACTGACCCAACACTTGTCCAGATATTAGGAAAGTGGGTGACAAAATGTCTGGCTGAGACTAAGGGGAAAAGGGACAACTACCTTCATCAGCAATGATACAAATCAGCTACACTAAACATGAAATTTAGCTCACCCTTATGTCAAACTGCCATATGTTTTGGGCATTTGCAATGTATCATATTACCTTTAATTAATGCAGGTACTTTCTATCTCAGACTGGAATCTAGTTATTGTTGTTTCAGACAGCATTAAAGGTAGACACCAATTGCAGGGAACTGATACCACAAACAAGAAGGAAAAGTCAAATGTCCCCTTTTGCACTGAAAATTGAGGAGCTACTGCCTAAAGCACTGGTTAGCTTTCCAATGCTTCAGCAGCAACTAAAGAGTGTGAGCCACTCACTCGGTGTGAGCCAGGGATTCTCCCTGAGGACTGATTGTAAATGGCAGAGCTGAGCTCTGGATCATCTGCTTTGGAGCATTTATATGTCAGAAGCAAGACAGAAACCAGAAATCTCAGAGAACTCAGGGAATGGGAAAATCACTCTGAACATCTAAATATGCAGCAGGGAAACACCCCATTTCCAAAATAATTTCCCTCCTTCATGGAACAAATTGGAATGGACCCCAAAATTTTATAAAGTCTCAGATCTCAATACAGAAATATCAAATCTTAATTATCTACTTTTTATATTGAGATCATATATCCGTTTTTGTTTCTTACTGGCCTGTATGTCTCATCTGATCTTCATCTGAGCTCATTTTCTAAGGCTGAATTCTTACCCCTAAATCCCATACAAGTTATTCTCAGCTCCTTATTGTAAACCAAATTGGTCAATAATGTACCTATTGCTTTCACCCTGCTCCCTTCCCTTCTGGTTGCCCCATCTCATATTCTTACAAGAAGTATCAACTACTTAAATGTACCTAGAAGATCTCATTTTTGTTTAGTTGCTTTTCTTTTCTTCATGGAAAGAACTTTATGCTTGTTTGGGATGTCAAATTGAGGAGCAGCAAGCCCAAGCCCTCATTTGCAGTAATTAAATGGTTTATTTCATATGAGCTGACCTTTCTGAGGTTTTCTTTTTGCAACACTTCAATGTTATATTTTGTTTGAATACAGCTTAGGGCAATATTTAAAAGAATCTTTGTGGAGTGTTTTAAAGGTTGGTTTTTTGGTTGTTTCTTTTTTTTTTTTTTTTAACTAGAAACCAGTATATTTCTTTACCTTTATTAGCTTGCACTATTTAGATTTAAACTGTTCGACAGTGTTTATCGAAAGTCTACATGCTGCTTTCCCTGTCAAAGTCTGTTATTCTCACAGTGCTATAGAAGCAGCATAATGGCTCTCACACATTTCAGTTACTTGAACTTTCAAAAATAAAGCCATTTTTTTCATTAATTGCAGAGCTTATACAATTCCTCTTCAGCAGAACTGTCCTTACCATTTTGTCATCTCTGTAAATGAAAAAAAAATCACCATCATCTTATGGAGCCGTTCACTGGGTAGTCTCAAAAGTTCACTTTCCTTTGGACAGCTAAATGAGGTTCCTGAATTAGGAGTACAATCATGCTAAATTACTGGAATAGTCCAAAGGTTGGACAGAGGGGCACATTTCCAAAGAGTAATTCAGAGCTCTAGTGCTTTGACTTGAGAGGTCTTTATCTGTCTGTCTGCAAAATTAGGAATTCCAGGAACACCATGCAAAATCACATCACCAACTTTGCAGAGAGGGGGCTTGTATGAGGCTACTCAGGAAGAGCTGAACAGGCTCCCAGTTTGCTCTGTAGGATAATAGAGACTGACATTATAAGCCATATATCTTCATTCTACCCTAGTTATAATTAAAGATGTTTCATAAAAAAAACATAGAATCATCCATAAAAATCACCCAAATGACTTTGGAGAAATGTTTCATACATATTTTAGCAAGATTGAGATAATCAAATCTTTTATACAGCCTTGAAATTGTCATCTTATATGCACATTAAACATAAGATACCAATAAAATTATCTTTAGATGAATGCTGGTCAAACATTCAGTGGAACAAGGACTGAACTAACGCCACTGAATCAGGAAATATGACAGGCCTTGTGTATTTTTAGAGACCCTTAATAATTTTTTCACAGACAGAAAAATGTAGTTTTAAAATAGCTCTGTTGCTTGGGCAAGCAAATAACATCAATACAGAACAGATGAGTCTATATTTTGCACTTTATACACTCTTGCCAAATTCACTTTTTAATTTAAAGACTTACTAAGGATGAAATGAGTATTTATTCAAATAAAATGATAGGAGAAGCAAAGTCCTAGGGAATTCAATGGCAAAATTTCCTTTGACTTACAAGAGGTGAGAATATCATTACTCAACAGATCTTGTTCCTTGAACATTTGCTGTTTCAACTCATTTCTGCTGCTTAAGTGACTCAGGGAGTAACTGTTCTTTGTTCCTCTTATCTCCTAGTGCTGCTGAAGTGGGCTAGATGAATCAATCAGACATCCACTAGAAATTCTAACCTGGTCCTGAAACAGCTGAAAAATGGAATTTTAAGGACGAAAAATGTTTCACTGAATAATACCAAGTCAATTAAAGTTCTCACATCTGGTAAGGGTTCAATTTGCCTAGAAGCACGTGGACCAGTCATGTAGGATGGCTTCAAGACCACACACACAAAGGGAGCTTAGTAACACACACATCAATAGAGTCATTCTCTTGACCCCGTCTTTTCTTCTGCCATCACTACAGACATGCTTTGCAACGTGAAACATTTCACTTACATTTCTTTCTAACATGATCAAAATTTATCTTGTTTTGAGCTCAGGGTTAGACTAGATGACCTCAAGAGGTTCTTTCCAATTTACATTATCCTATTATTCCCTGTGCATCACTGAATTTTGTTGTTAATGTACTTTGTTGTCAAGTACATTTGTCTATATGTTTATTAGATTAATAATATTATATTAGCATTGTGCAATAGCAACTCTGATTTCCTTCACACCCTATTCTTGATCCAGCAGGAAACGCCTCTAATAAACTTGAAGCCAACAAAATCACTCCAGATATTTCCTAATGTAGCCAATTCTACTTAGCCCAGAAGTATTCAGAAGATTATTTATAGCCAATAAATTATGTTTTAGATATTCAGAAAATGTCTCTCATTTCATGATTTTATGCTTAATGGCTTTAAAGAAAGAAACATGGGTTTGTATTTCTGGTCCCTTGCTATCTGTCTGGGTTTTTTAAACCTGCTTCTTTGCAGACTGCATTATAATTAAAAAAAAAAAAAAGGTATAAGAAAGTGAGACTTCAGAGACAGAAATGCCTTTTACTTTACATCAGTTCTGCTGCATGGTCTCCAAACAAACTCCCAGCCTGCTGACCTTCTGTCAGGAAAATATCATAAACTGACAAGATAGTAAAATCCCAGAAGTTTTTATGTTGATATCGAACTCACAGCCACGTCATAATTCCCTTAGTTCCTTAGTCAGGCTGACACCTTTGACTTTACCTCAGCTACTCACCTGAGTAAACAACATTTCACCGGGAGAAAAACATGTCAATTTTTATGGTTTTATTCAAAACACATAAAGTTAATGTTCATGACAGGACCTAAGGCTAAACTCTACACGGGTTCTGAAGAGTGAAGGAGATTTTACATACTGCCACAGGTGTTCAAGATTCCATCAAGAGAAAGTAGAGAGATGCCTTGGATCACCGCAGTCTTCAACACCCTCGTGAGGGGAAGCAGAGGGGCAGGAACCGACCTTTTTGCTATCGTGACCAGTGACAGGACTCAAGGGAACAGCATGAAGCTGAGTCAGGGGAGGTTTAGGTTGGATATCAGGAAAAGGTTTTCCACCTGAAGGGTGGCTGGGCACTGGAATAGCCTCCCAAAGGAAGTGGTCACAGCACCAAGCCTGACAGAGTTCAAGAAGGGTTTGGTCAACACTCTCAGGCACATGGTCTGACTCTTGGGATGTCCTGTAGAGGGCCAGGAGTTGGACTCAATGATCCTGATCGGTCCCTTCCAATTCAGCATATTCCATGATTCTATGATCTCTGAAGCTGACTTGTTTGTTTTTCATAGTTCATAATTCATTAGTATTTGTACTCTGCTAATCCCTAGAAGTTTCAGTTATACACCAGAAAAAAACTGCACAAACAGACATTTCTAAAATCAAAAGCTTAAATAGGCTTCTACCCACAGAAATCAGAGCCTGAAGAGAGGGATGTTTAGTAAGGAAAGCCTTCCCTCTTATCCTCAGCCATACAGCTGGGAGAAGTGGAATATCAGGAGACAGGATTTATCCATTGCCAGTTTCCACAGCAGCAGCCACACAACTCTACAGTGCCACATTCAAGCTCACACCTGTTTTGAGAAACAGTCTTTTGTCTGTAGTTATTAGTCTATGTGTGTATTTGCATAGTTGTATATATGTGATACTTAGGTACAAGGACAGAATTAGAAAAACAGACTTGAATCAAAGCATAAAAAACTTACATGCTATTAGGACTCACACCTCTTATTTTAACAGACCACTTTAGATGACTTATATGAGTTCATATGTTATTATGTTATCCTGACAGGTTTATATGAAGGGAAAATTAATTTTTCTGGACTGAAACAGCAGGAACTTTCAAGGAAGTCCAAGGACCCAACATTATACCTGTAAAATCATATTCAGTCTCTGTATACAATATGATTCTTAATTTATCTTATTTATAAGTATTAATAGCAATAATAATAATGCCAATCTTCAATAAGACTAAAGTAATGGGTAGACTAGACTCTGACTTATAATTCTCCAATGCCTGAGTAATCATCTTAACTTTTGGGTAACATCTCATTGCCCATAATTGGAATAATGTTTTGAAAGTTTTAAGCAAACATACCATATTACAGACAAAAAAAACCCAAAAAACCAAAAACAAAAAACACAAAACCCTTACATTTTCAAACCACTCTGCATAAGCATTTTGTGCTATTGCAGACAATAGAGCCTGTATTCATGGCTCACTATCACTACAGCTCAATGCTATAGCCAGTCCCCCAAATTAATCAGAGCTGCACAATTCAAGAGCAGCACAAAATGATTAATTAGATTCACTCATTGTCAAACAAAGAGACCTACTGTGTGGAGGGAAAGAATGGGATGGTAACAGGAGGAAAACAAATCCTGATAACACGAATGGGAAATCTGTCCCCCTGGGAAACAAATAATAGCAAGAGCAGCAGAACTGAATAAGCTGGATGAGGATGATTGCAAGTGTTGGTTCAAGCTTTGCTTGCTGAGCTTCATCCAGTGCAGTTTCTCTGGGGTCTAATAGTGTGTGAAGTCAATCTGGAGCTCTCCAGGACACTACAAAGCTTTCTGTCGGTCCTGGCCATCACCTCTCATATACCTTCATAATAGTTTAGCTTTGTGACTTCTTCCCTTCCCTCAAATGACGAGGAAATTAGCCAATTAAAAAAATGTCAGTAGGGACAGACACACAAGCAAAGCAAGATCAAATAAGCCCCTATTGTTTTCACAAATGTGGCTTCATGTGTATGCCACAAGTGTTGAAGACTGAAAGAAAGGCTTTAAATAATCTCAAATATTTTTGATTTGGTCACCCTTGTTTTCCCTAGTACTTGGTGCCTCTACCATTAGCTTTCCCAACCCCACCTGTGAACAGTCCTCCTCTCCAGTCACCTTTAGGATTCTACAGAATGTCTACCCTCCACACAAAGCAGGTAGTCCTGCCTAAACATTTCCTCTTCCACCACAATAAAACAGTTTTGCAGAACATTAACCCCCGCTCTGTTCCCATCCTAACTGGCCTGTTGTAAAAAACTGCCAGAGAAAGAGGAGAAGAAAAAGGAGAGGAAAGAGGCCAAATCAAGATAGATTTTTCCAGAAGTTTTCCTATCCATTTATAAAACACATTGAGCTCTGTTAAAGAGGAAATCAACACACACCTTTCGCCTCCCTTTCACCACCTGATTTTGATATTTACTGTGATGCATAAAGGTGAATATTTTGCTTCTCGGGTAGCCCAGAAAGGCAGCATGCTTGATTTCAACCTGACAGTCCTGTAGAGCATCACATCTTTCTCCCAAGGGAATCTGCTGTTGTTTGACATGTGACTCATTGCTATTTGACACCAGCGATGCTTTGCCCAACTGGTTTGTGATATTTTGTTTGGAATCCCAGTCATGCAGAAGACCTGGTGAAGTCATATCTCAGAGAGACCACAAAGGACACGGCAACAATACCACTGGTCTGAGTTTATTTGACTGCAGATCATGTAACACATCTGATTTAGCTTTAAATAAAAAAGATCAACTTGTCATGGCAGGAGGATGGAACTTAGCTGTATGAGTTCTTATTCTGCTTTTTACAACCACCTCTTAGTTGCTGTCTGATAACCGGTATTGAATACAGTAGTTAAGCTGGCTGCATTCAGAGCAGTTCCTGAAGTATATTTGTGTTCTGAGACTCGTCTTTATGGTACTGTGGACAGCTTCTAATTTAGTACTGAATATAGTAAAATTGTTCCTATTACAATGTGCTCATGTGTTGATGATGTTAGAGTGAACTGTAAGAACAGGCCCTAAGGAAGAGTTTTCCCAATCTATGTTCTGTTCCAAAATAAGCACTGTCCTTTGAAAACAGGTTTTGCCTAGTCAGTTATTTGAAAAAAGCATTGGTCAATTCTTGAAAGATTTTTGTTGGACGAATGTGTGGGGAATGTGTTACTGTTTCCTTCAAGATTTTTTCCACACTAGAAATTGTGAAGTGGATCTTTGATATCACACAGACAATCAAAGGTGTGGTAGGATAGTGGCAGCAGAGAAGATTGTCATGAAAAACAAATTCTATATTGTTTTTATCTGAATGAATAAAATAGAAGTGTTGAAAATACAATGAGCAAACTGTTACTGAAGCCTAATAACACTGAAAATTTACTTCATTAGAGACCACCTATGATTTTAAAAAGCTGATACCAACTTATTTGTACTTCTGAAAATTTGCTTCTGCTACATAATGAAACAAAGAACAGAAGCTGTTTCATTGCCATGATCTGGTAAAGGTGAAGGATCACTGTCCTAAGGAGTAATGGACAGGAAATAGTGAAGTTCGTAAGAAGGCTGATTGCCACTCAAAGAAAACTTAGTTGTAAGGGAGACACAGCCACTGCTACATGTGTGAGCAGGGACTGAAAATCTCTTTGAAGGACTTTGAAAATAGATTCATTAATCTTTTGTCCTTGACCCATGGAAGGGAGTAGACAGGATGCTAATGGCAGTTGCTTCTTCCAAGAACCTCATATGCCACAGAATTAGTCACCATGAGCACATGCTGCCATTAGCACCCAGGCGCTGTCGTTGACATGCTCTGAGCAGCATCACTTTGACACAGTGACTACCTTAAACTAGCAGGTTACTTCTGCCTTAATAAACTTCACTTACTGCTCTCCTCTTGCACTGGATTAAAGTCTAGGCTGAATCATGAGACTCAAATGCAGTAAAAGTACTTCCATATTCTTGGAGATACGAACAACTTGTTAAAGTTCCATGGTCTGTGTGCTTGTACTGAAAATTACAAAGGTAGTGACTGAACATATATTTTGAAATATTTCTGTGTAAGCTTGTTAAAACCATTGTACCAGAAAAGGGTAGGGCATATCTAATAATGAGCTGTTTACCACAATACTTAGTTTAGTCTTTGATCTGGGGTTTTTTTGAGTCCCCTGATACACAGGTGCAGGAAGAAAAGGCATCTTCTGATTTCCATAAAATCTTTCACGAAAAAGAAAGGAATTTCTTTTCTTGGAAGTGTAGGAGAGGCAATTCAGGGGTAACTTCGCAAACTGATGAAAAATTAGATAAAGGGAAACAGAAGCAGGAAATCCAGATCTTAACTGGTGAACAGAATCTTCAGTTTCCTTAACCAAGAAGGATTCCAGAGGCTCTTTCAAGTTTTAAATCTCCAGGCATTTCTGTTAGAGGTGCCTGTCAATAAAAGCTGTTCATTGCCTTTTTCCTTTTTTTTTTTTTTTCTTTTTCAGAGAACCGCAGCCCTATGTATCAATATCTAACTGAAACTGGAAACTAAACCTTGATCCTGGTTCCTGATTGGGAGAAACATTATATTCCACTCTCAAAGAGGCAGGAGGTGTAAAAGCTTGATGGAGTGTGCTCAGAAAGCATGAATCCAAGCAGCAGAGTACACTGCAGAGCTGCCAAACCCAACATCAACCTCAGCCGGTGACTCCAAATGAGCAGAAGTTGACTAAGACTTGAATGCAGTATGTCATGCAAGTATGACCCTTACCCTGAGCCTCTGACACTCATCAGAGCTCCTTAGCAGGGTCATAGTTTTGTGAATACCTGGCTATTCCTTTCCTACTCATGGATGTAGGGTGCTCTTCTCTGCCCTGAGTGTTCCTACACCATCCTCTACGATGAAGCAGTATTCTCACTATGGCAACTTGTTTGCCTTCATTCTCTGGCACAGCCATCCATTTGCATTTGTATGGTCATTGATTTATCAGTGGCAATTTTACCCATCCTTGAATAAAAAGCTCTACAAGATCGGTCAGTCTAGACCACAGCTGAGCTGAGAAATCACCATCAATTTGATTGCCTCTTCTGAATCCTTGGGTAGAATCTGGGGCAGGTTTTGTTGTTGTTGGTTTAAACTTCAGACCGTAGCAACGTAGCTGGGATGCTTTTCTGATTCCCTGATCAGACACTACTGGTAGAAGAACCCAGTTGTCAAAAAGGCACATCTATGTCTCAGTTTTTGTATACCCATACTGAGGGAGCCTCATACGGTAAAAGTCCCCAAACACAAATCTTTGTCAGGCTGGCTGTGACAGTGTGCAGGTATATACAGGATAGCCTCATGAACTTCTTCAATACTCCTTGAACAACATTCTTGCTGGTTGCACTGATGTCTGTGTTGCTGTGGTTCTCTTGCTTACTGTCTAAAGCGTTGGCTAGATTAAAACTGGCATGAAGTTATCTATACAAGTGTATCTGCAGTAGAAGATGTGTAATATGTTTGTACCAACCCAACACAGCTCTGGAAGAATTAATTTTAGTACTTTGTGCAAAAAATATGGCAATAAATGTCCATTGTCTAGACTTTTCTTATCAATCACAAAGATGTGAGGACTCTGCTCAGTACCACGAGATGCAAACTGATGTTTCTCTAAGCAAGTGAATAACTGCAATTAAACTCTGGAGGAAAAGCCCAATGGATTTGAGGCAGAAAGTTAACAGTAGCTAATAGCAGCTTTGATGCAGTTGTTAGAAGTTGCTCTTGGTTTTTAATATAAGTAGAAAAATTGATCACCTCAAACACTGTTCTCTGTCTCTAAAGTATTTTAACATATTTCCAACCCCCGAAATAGCAGCACAGACTGAAATACTCAAAGGAATCCCTTCACTCTATAGATTTGAAGCCCTGGTAGTGTACTGCAATGCAGCATTTATCCAAGACCTGGACAGATTTGAATAGATGACAGATATGCACTTAGCAGAACTGTGTCTTCAGTCACTTACAACATACACACACTGGCTAACTTGTGTTTGCCTGGAAATACATGGGATGGTAGACATAAATAAATAAGGAGCATTTTTGGGGGGGATTTTCTGCATATTATTGCAAAAATAAAAATATTAATATATTTATTAAAGCCACAAAAGCCTTAATTTGTATGAAAATTATATTTTTTTGTTTGTCATTCATAATAAAAAATTTCAATTACTTTGCTTTTATATAGTGAAGTTTATGTTTCTAAGGTTTTCTTTACCTTTCTGCTTGTTTAATTTCTGGTATTAAAAAAAAAAAAACCAAAACAAAAGAAAAGAGACTCAGAATACAAGTCTCTAATAACTCAGGCTTTCAGAAAATATCAGATGTGAATCATGAGAATAAATGACGTGTTGGAGAAATGAGAAGTGTAGCATTGTTGAGCAGTTTTCTCAAGTTCTAATATGTGTGATGATATGTTGTTTATCTCATCATATTTTCTAAGTATTTGATAGATATTGGAAATGCAGAATACAGTAAGAGATACTGTCACCAGCTACAATGGTGATAAATGTTATCATCTTAATCATACATGATTAGCTGTTTTTGAAACTAGTCCAGAAGAGCTAATTTAGTAGGATTTTTATCCTTTAAAGCATGAAACTGTTAAAAGCCTAATAACTGCTATTTAAACAGAGCAAATGGTGTCAGATGGCTTTTTGCAGCTAGATAAAAGTCTTTGATTTTCAGTAGATTTACATTTTGAACAATTTTTTTTAAAATATTGTTGAGTAGCTACAGTTTTCATGAATGTATTAAAATCAGTAATAACAAGAATCTGTGCTCTCATCTTGTAACAGCCATGACTTAAAAACCAACTTGTTTTCTCTCAAAATGAATAGATATCAGGAATGATTTTTCATGGAAAAAACCTGTGCTTTAAAGTTCCTAATCACTCAACGAGTAGAATTAGTATTTTCACCTAAATCAGATATGTGGAAATGCAAATGTGTTAGAAATATAAAAGATGTGCAGATTGGCAGGACAGCATTGCGATGAAAAAGATGGTAACATACCTTTTCAAAAATGAGGAAGCAGCTTTCATAGAACCTTATTCTGCTGAGGGATAATTAAACAAGGACAAGACCTTTTGGCTGAAATACAGGAGTTATTTACCTGTTGCTAAAATCTGCCATCAGAGGCTCAGCACAGCAATTGGGCCAGGCCCATTTTACAAAACTGGTCCCTTTATTCAGGAATGTACTTTTGCACCATGTTTCATTTGACTGTCTGTACAAATTCCCTTGAGATGTCGTGTGCATGTGAATGTGATAAACAAGAAAGCAACCTCCATCAGCTAAGAAGGAAAGACAAGCTTTCCTATGCCTTGTGGGATTCTGGAGAATACATATTCCAGTTAATAGTCAGTTTGTGACTGAAATGAAGAACTATTTTGAGTGGGCCTTTGAGCAACAACAAGCCTTTGAGCATATCAAACAGGATACAGCTCGTACAGTAGCTCTTGAGCCTGTCCAGACAGGACCAGCTGTGTAAAATGTGCTCTGCACCACATCCAGGGAGCATGGTCTCACTTGGAGCCTCTGGCAAAAAACATCAGGAGAAAACAGAGGTCAGCTATTAGGGTTTTGGAGTTGGGGGTATTGAGGTTCAGAAGCCCTCTACATCCCATCTGAAAAAGAGATACCCCTTGGTTTTACAAGTGGTACAAGAGACACAGGAAAATAGAGACAATAATGGTGCCTCTCATAGGGCTGGCACAAATTAAAAGCTGTTAAGACGAGCTAGAAATAAGCCTCTGACTGAGTTACTCATGCATTGCTCCACTTCAAGCTACTGTAACTCTGATGGGATAAAGCTTTATTCATATATTTATATGAACATTAAAATATATTCATATATTCAAAGATATGTATTCATATTACGGGAGTACCAAAAGATCTCTTAATGAGCCTGGAGCCAGTATAGCAGGGACTGTGATAAAATATTGAGAAATTATCTCTACTGCAAATAATTTACTGTGGAAGTACTGTGGATGAGGGAACCGATTCATTTGAGATTATAAAGACAGTAGTGAGATTGTAAAAGATGTAAGAGCTAGCTAATTATCCTAACACTACAAGTAAGACTGTAACTCATGTCATCTGGCTCCATTACTCTGACTCAAGGCACAACATCTCTGATCCTTTCCCTGGCAGGTTGGTTGATTTTTTTTTTTTTTTTGCCATCCTCAAGTATTTTGTTGTTTCTGAACTACTCTCAAGCCTAGAAAGAGTTGAGTTTCTTTGGTTAGCAGCCACCTCTCCTAAGGTTACTTTCAAGGATGTTTTCTGACTTCAACCCTTAATGTATTAATCTAAGTCCTGAGAGAATGTCCCAGTCTCAGCACAAGAGATGTGAATGATTAGGAACAGGAGCAAGAGGAGGAACGGTGCTCAGAGGGCATCAGGTGCTGTCATTCTGGTGTAGGTGTGCTAGGAAAGCACCCCATAACCTCCGACTTTCAGACAAGCAGTCTGAATCTGTGTGTGAATGAGCAAGATAGTCACAATTAGTCTGGATACATCCCTGCTAAATTCAACCCAGAAAGAATATGCCTTGCAAACGAGGTACAAGTTCAATATAAAATAGTTTCTAGATGGTGCACAAGGAGGAGTATAATGGAAATGCCAGCACAGGGATAACAAGAGCTGCTGTGGTAGTGAGGGAGTGTCACAGGTTCTAACAATACATTAGCCCACAAGGCTTCCTGCCTCAGTGCCATCACTTCTGCCAAGAGCAATGGGTTGTTCTGGGAAGTGAAGGACAGATTTCAAAGTGCTCTAACAAAGACACCATTGTGGAAGCATTCCCTGATTTCTTGTTATCTGCTTGTCTGAACTTGCCTTCTTTAATTTCCTTTTGCCATTTAGAGGGAAAATTATATGGAGTAGTGTAAGGCTAAAGGGGATAAAAAACACCAAAGAAAAAGAGATTGTGAAAAGAACAGAGGCAAGAACAAAAAACTCTATTATTTCAAAGGCATCAAGGTTGGAAACAGGACAAAATCTTTGGCCGACAGGATCATGATTGCAAATACCAATGGCTTCACAACTGCTAATAGTGCTGGTCAAAACTGTTTCAGATTAAACTCTTTGAAAATGTATTTTCAGCTCTACTGAATGCTTCAGGAAAGATTCTGTTAGTACAAAAGCCTTTACTTTTTGTTAAAAAAAAATAAATTAAAATTTTGTTTGAGGAATGTGACATTTCTACTTAAAAAGACAATTTATTCTTTGCAGGTTTTGTGTATTTGTTTGCTTTCACTGACATTTTTTAATAAAGCATTATCCTACTCTGAAATCCCAAAGTGCAAATTTTACATAATTTTCAAAGAACCTTCTTTGTGCTATGACAAATTCTCCATGCTGTCTTTCAGGTGGAAAACTGAACCACATAGTCTTATTAAATATTCTATTACAATAATTTTGTTCAAGTAATATTTTTATAGAAACATAAGAGCGACCTAATGTTGACTGATCGGCTGTTTGACTTTCCACTATGAAGCAGAAAAATATAAATCGAAACAGTATTTCAGAGACGTTGTTCAATATTATTATAAATCTTCAGCACAGGAGATCCAGTAGTTTACTCAAACATCTGTTCCATGGCTTTACTAATCTGATAATTTTAAATTTTTCCTAATCTCTGTTTTACCACTTTTTTGAAAATTCTGCCTGAAATATTTTGATTTGAATTAAGACAGAATATCATGCAACACATATGGGATATGCAGTAGAAAGGACCAACATTTCCTTAAAACTAATTAATTCCAGTTTATATGTCCTTATGTTTCCACCTCATCATTTTTTATACTGGATAAATAGAATTGTCCCACCCTTTTAGCATAAAACTGTGCTTTCTATTCCCTGCCTCTCTTCTCTCCTTTAGAAATTGTTCACTTTATTTACATCCATACTAATGCTTGTTCTCAGACTGGGGAATGATACACCAATTGAGGTCTCATCACTGCTTAGCACAGCAAAATAATTGCTTCCCTTGTCATGATGTTAATATATCCCAGAATGAGATTTGACTTTTGTACAACTGCATTATCTTGTCGACTGACACGCAGTTTGTGAGCCGTGATGACCTCGGACCCCTCCTAGTATATTGCTGTTCCTCCAGTTATTCTCCCATTTGGACTTGTGCACTTCAGGTTTCCTTCACAGACATTGCTATTCATGGCACTTGTCTTTATTGAATTTCATCCTCATGGTTCAAACACTTGCTACATTTTAGCAGCGTGGTTATGAATTCTGATCCCTTCCTCCAAAGTGCACACAACCCTCTTCAGCCTGTCACCCAAGAACTTTTGTATGTGTGTTTTGCTCCTACATCCATGCCACAAATATAAAGATTAACCAGGAGTAGTACCAAGGTAGAGCTCAGAGGTGCCCTACCCAACATACCCTCTTTTTTTGATAGAGAAAGGATTGAAAATTACTCCTTAAGTGCCATTTTTCAGTCAGTTCCATATGACACACCGTGGCTGTAATTCCTTATTTTGCTGGTATAAAAGGTCAAAAAGCTCAATAAAGTCAGAATACTTCACATTTTATGATTCTTCACCATCTGCTAAGGAAGATTATTCATCACAGAAGAAAATTAGGTTTGATATGATTTTCATTTGATAGATCTGCACTGGACGTTTTCAAGTAGTGCATTTTGCTCTTGCTTCTTATCTACTGATTGTTTAACAATCTGTTCTAGTATCTCCCCTGCTGTCAAAGTTAAAATGACAGGTATATCAATTTTGTAGGCCTTCATTCTTTATGTGTGAGAGTAGGTACAAAATTTCCAGTAAATTCACACTTTATTTAGTCTGTTAGAGAGGCAGTCACATTTTCAAAATAGCTAAGCATAGCAGGAAACTGCACTGTTACAGACAATTTTATCATAAATATCAGACAGAGAAGTCAGAACCTGAAAAACCATCAACCGTCATTTCTCAGTGTCTTTCAATACATCACTAGCAGTCAGAAATCTTGTTCATATCACCTCACCTGAGTTTATTTTTGTTATATTAATCCCATTCTTCCCATTTCTCTTTTTCAAGAATCAGGGATGATTTCCACTCCTGATGCAAACCCAATGGGTTTTGTGACCAAGAAAAGTAGATGAGTTCACCATCACTTAAAGCACAGAAGACTGCTCTGATTGCATATTCTCTTTGAATCTCATCCTTCTCTAGCCCACGGAAGCATTATTTGTATCTGGCTGTTTTGGGGTTAGTCTGTCTGATCCTCTTTGCACAGAAGATGTTTATCAAAACTGGCACTTAAAAACTTTCTGCTCCGTTTTTCAAACAAATTTTCAGACAATGACAGAAAATATCTTTGGAATGTGTGTCTGACCCAACACAGATACATACTGTTTAAACATCTTCATTTAATTAGTAGCATTTGACCCTCTTTTTTAACTGCTGATGAGAAATTGGTGTATTTGCACATCTCTTTTTTGTTTATCTGCCTCAGAAGCAGTGTTCTTCTCAACTGGCTAGAGAAAGCCAAGACTTGCACATTCATTGGGCAAAGATACTGCTTAATGATGCTAATTACAGTATTTCTCACTCCCCTAAACTGGAAACTCTCATCAGCTTCTCTGACAGAATAAAATCTGCCATAACTGGTATGTTCTTTCTGAAGAGTTTGGTTTGACAAACATATATTTTTGATGTATGACCATGTAATGAGAAAATACCAGTTGAATTTACTTCTGCACATTGTTGAAACAGAGCTTAAAATCAACTCTTACAAAATAATCCATGTAGAAAATTGTACTGTGCATCTATGAAACCATGTTTTCATGCTTATAACCATAAAACTACCAAGTCATTAAATGAATCTACTCAAGAAATCATAAGCTAAGTTAGAACAAAACATATTCATCTCTTTTTAAATTATTCCCTTGAAAGATTTCTGATCAGTAGTTGGGCTGAAGAATGTAGTTCAGTTTTGGTCTAAAATCATAAACATCTAATCCAAATTTAGTCACATCTTCACTCCTCCCCAGAATTGCTGCTGAGCTGTAAGTAGCACTGGAACATTCCAGTTCACAATTTAATTTTCAAAATGTTACAAATGACTATCTGGAAACAGACACAAAAAGCAGTGAAACAGAGAACAAAAATCACATTTTAACCTTAACTGTATGTTTTATAAATTTCATCAGTAAAACAACCTTCTTTAAGTGATTCATTTGTCCATGGGTTTAAGAACAATGCAGCTCATTTCCTAAATTTCAGTTTAAATATTGAAGTATATTGTTTGTGTGCCAGACCATAATGCTCTCATAATGAAGAATATGTTGGAGGTGGAAGGTTTTAACTTTATTGTGTGGATCTTCACTGAATTTTTTTTCTATAAAAATATTTGACTTAACAGTGTAGGTATTCACACAATAAATTGAAACCTAAAATTGCAGGGAATAATACAGCTTTAATTGCCTGACAGGACAGGGATTATTTCTCACATTCTCTCCTGCACAGATGAATATAACCCTCCTAAAGAGGAAATCTATTCACTGCTGAATAGAGTGAACTGTGCTAGTATATTGAACTCTAGGAAGCCCCTAAATAATGTAGTATAAAGTATTAACATTTTTCACTGCCTTGAAGATCAAAGATGAGGGTGTTAGTTGTATGGTGCAAGATTCATGAGCTCTATCTGTGTTAATGCCAAGATGATGTTGCAGGAATAAGTCCTTCTGGAGTACAAATCTCAGAATTAAAAGAAAAGCACCAGGAATAGATTTTTTGGTGTGTCTGTCCTGACATACTGCATCCTATGAAACAATTCCCAGGGCCAGCTCGCTTTTTAAAATCTTGTAACTGAAATGTGAAAGTTGTGCTTCCATCAGTAGATGTTGATGAAGCTCTGAAGGAAGAGATCTTTAGAGGAGATCCTCATGCCCTGGCACACAGTAGCTGTCCAAAGGAGCTGGGTTTGGTACACCCTCAATGTTCAGGCAGAATTCTTCAGGCTGCTGAAGGGACCAGCTGCATTTAGACCTACAGCAAATGAATCTGAAAACTCTGTATGAAATTCAGCTGCTGGAAGGAAAGTTTATGTTTGTGGGTGCAGAGATGTTTGAACTGATTGCAAAACTTGAGCAAATAGCCTTAATTATTCTGTGGATGCAGTGTTCCACAAAAGCATAAGTAGTGTTTCTGGATGCAAGCCAAGGTATAGGGATTCAGTGAAGCTCCCCATAGAGGCTGTGATAGTACTGGGATTTCTGTTCCCTGTTCTTATTGAATAGCTGCTGGGAAATTCACGACAGTGCCAATGTGGGTCACATAAGCCATGCCAGGTGGGATGCTATGCCAGGAGCTACAAGTGTCAAAACCTCAGCTCTGACAGAGCCAGAACCAAGACATATCATATGGAAATCTTGTTCACCCCTGTATGAGAGTAAGGATTTTTCTAGCAGTAATGAAACTCTGGAAATAACTGATAGCTAGGCATGGAAGGCTCAGTATGGATATGTGAGCAAAAAACTGAGACACAGCCCCAGGCACTTCTTACTACATGCAGGTTTTTGCAATCACAATAGAAGATCTCCTGACCTGGAACTTGCAGTGCCAAGGTAGAGTACAGGCCTTTGGGGATGGCAGCTTCCTCGCTCAAGAGAAGTGCTCCAATGAGTACTGTGGATATACAAGCAAAGTATTCCAGGACTGAGGTATCCCAGGGATAATGTAATGTATCCCCAGGGATAGGGAAATCATTAAGGTCCAATCTGTGTATTTCTAGGTTTGCTAAAAGTTTGCTGGCAGGAGGGAGGTACTTATTTGTTTGTTTCTGTATTTTTTCCCTGCCCATCTTATAGCACATAATCAGACGCATACAAGTAGAAAATCTTAATTAAATAGTCCTAAAAAGCCAATACCTAATTGTCTGTCTATGTGTGACATTATTCCAGGCATATGTTACTGTCTGTGGAAGGTAATCCTAACCTTCCAAAATCACACAGGGCAGGTTTCTTCCTCTGGTTCTTCTTCCTCCTGCTTCCTTTGATTACTACAAGCATCTTAGAGAACACCTGTGCTCTGCAGGTGCCTGGAGCTTCCCTGTGGTACCTAAGCCTTGGAGGGGCTGTAACATGTCTACCAGTATGCTCAAAACAGATTGCCCCAGTAATTGACACAGAAGCACAGAGTGCTGCATGGGGAGAGATTATATGGGGGGTAGATGGAGAAAGACCTGTTTGTCTTAGAGCCATATCGAGCTACTGATCAAGAAATCGAATTCTAGTGAACAACCAGGCTTTCTAGGAAAAGTTTGTACATTAAGTATTATTCTCAGTTGGTAAGGAACACTAAGATCTATAACTGTGTATGGTAGGTTTGCAAAGAAAACAGTGTCTCTGAGGGGGAAACACATGAATATTTAGGAAAGCCAATAGCTTAACCCTAATGAGAAAGAATCTGTTCTCACCTGTTATATTCACTACTCTACTATTTGATCTCATTAACTCAGTAATTTCCAAAATAAGCCTCTGTGTCATATTTATAGATGTGTTCTTCACCTTAGGTTCCTAGTGAGTGTTGGGTATGCCCTGTCAGAGAGTAAAACCAATGAGTGTCAACCAGAGTTTCCAAGGGTTTCTTCTGCATCGTGACCATGTTTCGAGTTTTGCCTGAGACCCAGTTATCATATATGTGGTTGCTGTTTTGCAAGCCTGAAGCACTGAAAACTTTTGATGGAAAAAGTTACACAGCCAGAAAAGGTATGAACCTTTCAGCCTGTATTTGGGCAACTATATCCAGCCCCTTGGCAGCGGAGCCCAAAAAGTACAGTTCAGCTTCTAGGCTCCAGTGTGAAAATCAGCCTGCTTACCCTTAACCATAACCACTTGGCCCTCTGGTAGATGCTTGGATGTAGAGGACTAAATTTAGATGTTTTAAATTCTGCCTGAATTACTTCAATGAGCTGATTAGGGAACAAAATTTTACATATATTTAAAACCTAAAGATTTGTTTCTGTTTTAATTCTTGTCCTGAAAGTTATTGACTCCGGGGAGGGAAGTGGAGTGCTGGGTCTTAAGTAGTTTACCAAAGTTCACTCAGGAAAGGCTGCCACAGCAGAGAACTGAATGCGAACAACCCATTCTTCAGCTATCAACATGGTTACAGAACTTCCTGAACATATCAAAGACCACTGTTAGATAAATAGTCCTCTTTGTACCGTTCCTTCAAAAAAATCCACATTTATAGATGAAATGAAGAACAGATAAGGGCAATCTGTGTGACTTCAGCTAGCAGAAAACCACCTCCTGTTTCTTAGTAAAGTGTGGAGAACTTGACCATTTTCAGAAAGAAGGATTGACTTAATTTGAAAATATCCTCTGTACAAGCATCCACACGAGCCACAAAAAAGCCAGGAAAAATGTAATTTTGCCTTATACATATGTACAGGAAAATCCAGGTGCATTCAAGCCTGACCTCAAACCTTAGGAACCTGCTTGTCTAATTTCAGCTCAAGTCTTCACTTGTTACAGAAATTTTGTGTGAATGGACACTGCTCATTGGTGTCATGAATACAATTGAATTCAGGCCAACTCCTGCACTTGGAATTAACATTCCAGTTCCTCACCTCCACTGAGAACTCAACCATAAATTCTCAATTAAGGCCTGGCTGAGGCTCAGTGAAGCATGAGTGGAGATTTTCTTATGTAAATAAGATAGCAGTCAACTCATTTAATAAAACTTCAACAGTAATTGAGCAGCAACCAGCTCATATTGTGTCTTTCGCTTCATCTTGTAGTCGATTAAACAGACAAGGGCTTGGCTGCATTCCCCTTTATTTTCTCAAGTCCTTACTTGCCCAGTATCATTTGAGGCCTGACAATAGTTTCTGATGGAAACCTGTGCCAGACTAATTGCACAGATTTGTCTAGATCTTATTGGGCAACTACCAGTTCTGAGTTTTTATTTACGGTAGGTAATGAAAGCAAAGACATCATATTGCAGAAATAGATAAATTCCTTTTTAAGATGCTGGTATTAAGAAGAATGTTACCAGTCACTTGGGATTGTTGTTTGTTTCTTAGAGGTTTTCTCTGTGTGTTTTGTTGTTTTGGTTTGGGTGGTGGTTTGGGTTTTTTGCATTTCTGTTTGGGGGTGGGAGGTGAGGGGAGAGGCATCGTGTTGTTTTTCCAGATGGGTGTTCCTGTTTTCTATGGAGTAGAGTCAGATGCCTAATCAGTGCAAATCACCACTGAACTACTGATGTAAGTGTATCTACATTAATTTACAAAAATTACTATGTCCTGTCCATCCTAGGAGACACCTTCCACTAGGCCAGGTTGCTCAAAGTCACGTCCAGCTTTTATGTCCAGCTTAGCTTTGAACACTTCCAGGGATGGGGAATCCACAGCTTCTCTGGACAAGTGCCTCACCACCCTCATAGTAAAGAATTTCTTCCTAGTATCTCATCTAAATCTCTTAAAAGCATTTTTCCCCTAGTCTTATCAATATGTCACAAGTCCCTCTCAGTTTTTCTATAAGCTCCCTTTGAGTACTGAAAGGCTATGGTGAAGCAATTAAACCATGAGTGTATGTGTCCGTTTGTGCTCAAGTGTGTTTTCAGTGCATAATACTTCGTACCTGTATAAAAAATACTTTTTTAAAGACAAAAATGTGACATTTGTGATGCTTTGTTACTATATATAGCACATTCTGAAACTCAAATTCACTACAAAATCTCCAAGGGGTGTCTGTGCATTGCTTTAGTCCAGTCTGGTTTTCATGTTAATGCTTTGAATCAGCTCAAAAAACTGATACTGAAGCATACCTAAGAAAAGGGCTAAGCAGACAGGAAAAGAAAAGAACAAAGGCTTCTTAGCTGAAGTAGCTAAAAAAACCCCAAACAATAGTTTGGGCTTATGCAAATGAATTGTCTCTTTTAGTGCATTCATCCAGTTTCAAAAGTACCTAAATGTTATGCTCTCTAAAATAATTTGTAATGGAAAGTGTAATAGGCTTCAACAGCTGGACTAAATTATTCAGTTCAAAAGAATGTGTGCATGCGAGTAAGAAATAATGTTACACTATTTATATACCTCAGCAAAGACTTGATGCTTGTACTGAGCATGCAATTTTTTAAAACTACATAGGTTAGCAAACATCATTTTTACACTTAAAACATGTATCTGACTATCACTCTGGAAGAATTTAAGAACCTATTTATCTTATTTTTTTTAGATAGTCATATTGCAATCACAAGAAACTCTACCAACATGCAAAAAGCTCAGGAAGTAAAAGAGTATTTATCAAATTAGGGCCTATATTAAGAATTTATTAAATTATTTGAAGATCTGAAAGGGTTTTTTCACCAAACTGATAACGAGTAACTCCTCCTTCTGGTGAGACACTGACCACGTCTAATCCATCACCATCTATCACAGTTTTTGAACTCAGCAATGCTAGATGAGGCACATGAATTAAAATGCATGTCTTCTCTCACTACAGATGGATAATGAATTTAAATCACATTATATCAAGAACAGAAACATAATCTATAATTAGGTTTCAATGACACCTCCTCTTATAAGAATATTTCCCATGTTTTGAACTTACTAATTGAAATGTTTTTAAATTTGACTGTTCAAGATGACATTTTCTATGCTGGTATCTGCTTCTGGCTGCTTTTTGTAATTATAACCAAATTTATTCAACTGTTTCCAAGAATGTATCTAGGAGGGAAAAAAAACCTTGGTTTTATCCATATTAAAATTCCTCTAACCTTTGAGAAGATCTAATGTCTTTACACCGTGGAACAGGAATTAGAGACTTGGCAAGGAAATAGACTGTTATATTAGCCTTTTTACTGTCCTCGTGTTCACCTTGATAAGGAATAATTAGTCAGCAAATTGTTGTTGGTGGTTCACATCCAGCTGCTCTCTATTCTTTCTACTCAGAGGAAGGGCTGGAAGGCAGAAGATGGTTTTTTCTATGCAAATTCTAGCATGAATTCTGTCTCTCTCAAACCACTAACATGGTTTCCTTCAAGTATCAGGATCAGCAATGTGAATACAAAGAGGGAGGAGAGTCGAAGGAGAAGGATAATAGAACACAGGACACTGTGCAGAGAAGAGCAGTTTCAGGGTCTATATGAGGTAAAGTAACTGTCACCAAAAGTTGGTGGAGTCTGGAGCTGACTAACAAAGAGTATTTGGGGTATGATATATGGACCTGATGGACTGGGAAACAATGAGGTGGAAAGACCAGGACAATCTCAGTAAGCATGAAAACAGGAGTGGGTGGGTAGTGAGAAATTAGTCTTATTGACTGGGGCCTTCCTGTCAAAAATAAGACTAAAGTGCTGGAAAGTGGAACCCTAGATAAGGGAAAACAAACCGGGAATGAATAGCAAGGGGAAATGTGAAAAAGCTCAGATGAAGCAGCCAAGTGGAGAAGATTGGGTGGATGAACAGAGAGGGGCAGGATAAGGATAGTGAAAGCAGAAAGGGAGATAGACAGGGGGTACACGGGCAGGAAATCCACCAGGGGAAATGGAATGGCAGGTAATGAACAGACACCCGACTTAGATGAAACTCTCAGTGCTGCCAGTCACAGCAGTCTGGCTCGTGAGAGAGAGCAATTCACTCCGAGGACACAGAGAGTTCATGACTCAGAAAGACCTGTCTGCTCCTTGGTACCACTCAGCTTCTTCTGGTGCTGAGCAGTGTGGGAGAAGGTAACGCACTATTGTTAACAATGATCTTTCCAAATGGAAGAGCCAAAGGTGTCCCTTTTGAGATAGACTTGTGGAAAATCAATGTTATACCTAACTGTGAAGCAACTGGTTGTTGGTGAATGTGGTAGTGTAAGCAAATTTTTACACACAGACATAAACACTACAGAAGATAATGTTTCAAAATCAAGACCAAGAGATTAGAGTTTTTCAGAATTAAGACTCTCTTTTAAAGTCCTGCTTATTTTAAAACATTTTTTACAGATGGACAAAATACTCAATATTATCATAACTGTAGGTTAAAGATAAGACCTTAACTTTCATTAAAAATTGACCTCTGTTTGAAATATTGCCATATATATTTGTGCTGTTCCTGGACTGTATGTTTACTGTAGCTAAACCTGTATCTTTTCCAAAATTTGGTCATGGCTAAAGCAAATATTTTATTAGGAGCCTTTATGAAACATATTAAATCTTGCCAGATAGATAATACCTTTACAAATCCTTACAGTTTTCAAAGAAAATTGCACCTTTTTTTTTCTTTTTTTATTCTATCAGGCAGAGAAAATCTCAACAATTAGTTCATTGAACTTGAGGAACTATTCCAGCATTATTGCACAGAAATATGTTCTGTTGCCTAGTATCCAGCATCTTTAAAAGGGATGGACAAGGGTCTCCAATAATAAGCCGTATATAAATGAGTTCCTATGCTACTGTGAGCTCAATAAGTTGTGCTTTGCTACTTTACTTACCCTAGGGAATAATATGGGGAGCAAAAGAGCTGGAGCATAGCAAGACCTCATAGTTTTCTGATTATTTTGCTTCAGGGACTGTAGGAAAGGCAGAATAAATTACAAGAAGCCTTTAGGCATGCCAGCCTCTATAAGTATGTCAGCATGTGCTGGGGTGGCTATGTGGTTGTGCTGTCAAATATTTTGCCCTCAGTTGATCTATGGGGTGATCATTCTGTTCTTAAATTCCACCTTCTGGAAAATGTATCCTTAAAAGCAAAAATCAAGAAGTGAAATCACTGCAGAGTTCCCAACGCTCTCAGTTACACCAATAACCTTACAAATAAAACAAAACAAAAAATTTAAATAAATTTTTCCCTCATTTTCCTCAAGACACTATTTTTTTCTTCTCTGTTATCTATGTGGTATGTTTAATGGACAAGGAACAGGTCGCCAGGTATCCTCCTGCAAGTGCTGTAATACACAGATTTTAGTCTAGGTTTACCTAGTTTTTCACTCACTCTTCAAATGAACACTCCAATGATGCCATTGTTCTCACACAAACGATTGAGGACACTCTTCCATCCAGACTGGTCTCAGGGTCAGCTCAATATCTTTGAAGATGTGGCTTTGAATCTGTACTGTGTTTGCATAGCCAGGTTTTTGGGAGCAGGGGAGGGGTGGAGACTGCAGGGATGGCTTCTGTAAGAAGCTACCATAAGCTTCCCCTGTGTCCAACAGAGCCAATGTCAGGCAGCTCCAGAATAGACTGGCCGTTGGCCAAGGCTGAGCCTATCAGAGGTGGCAGTAGCACCCCTGGGATAACATGAGTAAGAAGGAATAAAAGTCATTGTGCAAACATAATTGTGCTCAGAGAAGAGAGGACTGAGAGTACATGGGAGGAACAATGCAGACCGCAATTTCCATGGAGAAGGAGGGGGGGGAGGTGCTCCAGGTACTGGACCTGAGATTCCTCTGTAGCCTGTGGTGAAGATAATGTTGGAGTAAGCTGTTCCTGAAGCATCTGATGGGAGGGGATCCACATTGGAGTAGTTCATGAAGAGCTGTAGTCTGTGGGAAGGACTCACTCTGGAGGAGTTCATGGACATTTGTCTCCAGTGGGAGGAATCCCATGCTGGAGAAGGGGAAGAGTTGGACTCAGTGACCCTTCCAACTCATAATACTCTGTGAAACTGTAAAGGACTCCTCTACCTGAGCAAGGGCAGAAACATACAATGAACAGACTGCAACACTCATTCCCCATCTCCCTGCACTGCTGAGGGGGAGGCGGCAGACCCCAGGAAGGAGGGAAGGGTGGGCTGAAGGTGTATGTAAGATGTATTTTATGTGTCATTATCCTGCTCTGATTTTGATTGGTAATAGATTCAATTAATATCCTCAAGTAGAGTCTGTTTTGCCCATGACAGTAATCAGTGAGGGATCTCTCCCTGACTATATTTCAACTGATGAGCCTTTTATTTTTTGTTTTGTTTTGTTTTTTCCCTCACCTGTCCAGCTGCAGATGGGAGTGATAGAGCAGCTTAGCTGGGTACCTGGCATCCTGCCAGGGTCACCACAGAGTCCTATGAGACAGACATGGGCAGGTTGAGATGAGTGTTCATGGGCAATGTTAGATTAGTGTTTGAAACACCAAAGTGCTGAAATCACTAGTTTGGAGAAAAAGAGAAGGAAGAGCAATATCACTGTTCTCAACAATTTCCTGAAGAGGGAAAGTGGATGAGGAGATGTTGATCTCTTCTCCATGATATCCCATGACAGGACATGTGAGTATGATTCAAAGCTGTGTCAGGGGAAGTTTAGACTTGACGTTAGAACTTTTTTTTATAGAGTGTTCAAAAACTGGAACAGGCTTCCTAGAGAGGTGGTCAATGTGCCATGCCTCTCAGAAATACTAGTACAGGGGACTTAAAAATATACTTTAACTTTTGGGCAACCCTGAAGTGATCAAGCAAATGATTCTTCTAGGTCCCTTTCAGTTGTAATTATTCTATTCTGTTCTGTTCTGTTCTGTTCTGTTCTAAAGAGTCATGGTCATGCCAAGAGCATAATTTACCTTTTTGAAGCCCCTGTGCTTTTTGTTGTAACCTTTATCATGTATATTTGGAGAACAGATTTTTGTAAGGTAAGTGGCAGGACAGTTAGAGGCAGTCTGGCAGGATTTATTGTGAACTGGGTGCTTATCTGTTCCAGACTGTCAATACAGCCACAGAATTTCAGAGCACTGTTAGACTCAATAGATTTCAGTTCTTTCTGTTTATAGAAGACAGATGAGAAGTTCTGCAGATTTCGGATTTAGTTGTCTAATGTTGCATTTGCATCCTTGTGTTCTGCTGATTTAACCAAGCTGCCTTGCTGAAAACTGTAAAATCTGATTTCTCTTGAGCAGTGTATTCTGTCTGTCTACACTCATATTCCAGGTTAGCCCATACATCATCTATTATTATCTCCAAGAACAGGAACTACATTTTCCTTTCTGTGTGATTGCTTGGCAGCTGTTCCAAAGCCATCCCCAATATATGGCAGGGAATGTATTGCTGAAACACACCCAAATTCTTTGGGCCCTGTAAAAACGAGCCATTGGTCTGCAGGTTTAATTCTCTTTACAAAATGGTTTCCACGTAGTCATTTTTGGATGCTGGATCCATTCCCTGTGATTCCTGCAAAAAGAGAGGATAAACCCCCTGGGAAGTGCAACTGTGCCAGCCAGTGAGCAGTAGATTTTGTATCTAGATGTTCATTTGATCCTTCTGGATCCTGTTGTGCTTGGATGAATCGGTGTGGGTGTATGAATATTCTTAAGGGCAGATGATGTTAAGATCAGAAATGCCAATGAATATAGAAACAGATCTGATCCTTGTTTCCCACCTCTGTTTTATTAATTGGAACCTGAAACACACCACCACCCCAAACAAACAGACAAAACCGAAACAAACTAAAAAATTCAACAAACCCCCAACCACAGCACTCTGACTAGCTATGCTGTTAGTGGGACTTATGCAAATGGACCATGGTATGCAGGATGTCATGCACTTGCAAAAGTAGCCCAAGTTATGAACAAAAGGCATAAACCTTTGACTTAGATAAGAATTGGTTTAATTTTTTTCTGCCTTATGTATCCATACATGATGGGTTAAGTACCATTTTCAAAAGGGCAAGAAGGTGGGGGGTGGGGGATTGCAGCAGACCAGCTTGAACTGAAAATCCTGAGCTGAAGATAGAGCCAACTGAGACTAAACTGCGACACATGGATAAAAGGAACATGGTATTATTAATGCTTATCACTCTTTAGGTCCATACGGTTCAATGACAGTTTCAAAAGGATGTACTGATAAAGGCTTTCCTGGTAGTTTGACACAGTGTGTGGTGGTTCCAGTAAGCCTCTTGCGGAACAAAGAGCATTGGGCAACTTCTGAAGCCTGAATAGATGACTGACAGTGCTGAGCCTGAGAGGGAAGCACTTTATCCAGGCTTTTGTCATTTTTTTCCACTAACTGCATCAACACTCAAGCTGTGGTATAAGCGATTGCCTTGTTAGTCAGAGCATGAAGCAAAGTCCCAATTGTTTGCAAAGTTTGTGATGTTTTCTTCCAGGGTCTTGGGATGCCCAGAAATCAGTTTTGAGAACTACCAGAATTTTAGCAAAGACAGCAGTGCTTTTTGGGCTGGATTCAATAAATATGAGATCTGGAGATTCTCCGTCCCATTCCCCATGCCAGACACTCACCCCATAAGTGTGATAGGGTTTAGAATAAAAAAAAAACAAACAAAAAGTAACCCAGCTGCCAGCTACAAATTTTGCAAATGTGATTTTTCCTCTTGCACTGAATCAAGCTAAAAACCTGTGACACATGAAGTCCAGAGAGCAATGCAGTGGATCAGGCCTTTCTCTAGATTTGCCAAGTCTTGCATAAATGGGACTACATATTTCTCTGGCAGTCTCCTCTGAGCTTGTGTCTTCTCTCCCCTGCAGCTGGAATCTCCCCACAGAAATCAACCTCAGCACTGAGAAGTGCTTATCCAGTGTGATTTGGGAGACAAAAAGATAACTTGACATGAAAAATTTCTGACTGCCTCAAGGGAGCTGAAGGAGGATAGGAATGTTCCCTCCACGGGAGGCTTGGACATCTTGGCAGAAGACAGAAAGAGAGAAAGGGAGGATAATTAAAATAGTTTCTCTGCAGATTCACTGAATCATGACAATTCATAACTAGAGACACTGTAGGAGGGACAATAAGATTTACTGGATCAAGGAACTTCTTATAAAAGAGGAACAAATTAAGAATATTTAGCATGAAAATTAACACTGGAAGCTAAGATTAATACTGACCCAGATACAGATAGAAAGCTACTCCCTGACTAAAATAAAACAATTACTGGCAGGAGGAGACTTTAATTCTAGCCATCTAGATTTAGTTAAGGAGTAATCATACTTGGAGAGCAAGCAGGAGGGGCAGAATGAGGACCTAATGAAACAGGAATGCATTATACATGAAGAGAAGTGTAGGTCATGCAGTAATATCACAGACAGACAGAAAACCAGCATGGACAGACCAACAGAAGCCCTTTGGGCGCAGCGAGTGCAGCAAGCAAGCCTGAGGTATTGGCTTGGGCTCAGAGCCACACTGATGCAGTCAGACAACTTTCAGACTGTGTCTGCCAGCCCAACAGCAGCAAATGTGATTCACAATCTGACAAAACACTTCCATAGAGATGTGACCTTTTCCTCTTCTGCAGGAACCATGGTCAAGTCTGGATCTCTCTGGTACTCTCTCAGGTCACAGGTCTTTGCAAACCAACCCTGAGAGACAATCATTGACTTTTCCCCAGTATAACCTCTCACAGTACCACAGCTGTATGATTACAATACTTGATATGCTTGCCAAAACAGAGCTCTCCCACAACCCAGGAGTGATGAACATACAGGACAGCTTGGCAAGTGTCTTTGGGAGGTTTTTAGGGCCCTGCACATTCCCTAGCTGCCACAACCAATGTTATGTCCTCGACAGATTCCCTGCCACCTGTCTTGTCATTGTGTTGTAGGTATGGATGTTACCATGCAGTTACACTGAAATATGCTCACATGTGTGATTATTTAATGGTGATTCTCATCACCAGTCTGTACCACCTTTTTGGACAAATTATCTCAGAAAAATACTTGTCCCCGGGAACCATGGCAAATGCATCCTTTGAAGATGACAGAAGATAATCATCTTTGATAAGGGGTGAATTCGAAAACAGCACAGATATGAATCAGTCTATTCTTTAATGCTTTAAGCAAATTTCTTTCATTACAATCAATCCTGTCTCTAATTTCCAGAACTTTGAGCAAGCTAAATGCTGTCTTTATCATTCCTGTGTCTTCAAATGCATTGGATGAGCTGTCCTGGACTCATGTCCACTATTTGCTTTCACATACCTAAGATTTCCAGTCCTACCTGTTAAGACACTGTCTGACAAAAAAATGCCAGCAATCACTGCTTCAGACTAGTGGTCCAAGGGTCAAAGGGTTTTAAGCCTTCAAGCACCTAAATTTTGCTTTGTGTGCAAATTCTCAATATGTCTTTACTGCTTTTTCTGTCGTAAGTTAATCTACCAGCTTCAGCTGGTTCAGATGTCTGTCATGGGGAGGTCCAGTGGACTGAAACACCTCCCACCGCACTTTAAGAAGAAAGGCCAGTGCTCACAGTTTGCTCAGCATTTACTGAGCTCTCTGCTACCACTAGCTAAGTTAGCTATTTTAAAACCAGCTTAGGTAAAACTACTTGGTTCTGCAGTGATGAAATGCCCTCTGTCATTTCCTATTAAAAAATGCATGGCCCCCTTTTTTATTATACAGAGCTTTAGCATATAGCAGATATTATTTCCACTCTAATAATACCTAAAGGATTGAACATATTTATATGTACATCTACATGTTTCCAGCAGATCTGTAGCTTTTTCTTGTAGCTTTTTCTCTTTAAAAAAGTCTCTGATAATTCAGCTGTGAAATTAAAGAAACAGGGGACACTGCAGTGAGTTCTACATTCCTCTTCCCCTTGTGAAGAAATCTTAATAATGTTCAGTTTATGGCTGTCTATATTAAATTGGAAATGCAAAATGCTTTTGATAAAGAGACAAAGTTCTGTAGCTGGTGGCTGGAACAGTTAATTTTCTCTCTTGAATTAATCCAGAGAAATACCTGCAACACATCAGTAAAATGCCCTACACTCTTCTTAGTAAATAGATGAAGTCAGGTGGTGTTGCCTTTATTTGTGATGGCTGTGCTTTCCTTGATTTTTATACCTTCCTCTTCCCCTGACTTTGGACTACATACCTAACTTTCAGGCAGGTACTCAGTTAAACAGAACTGTTTGTCATTCTAGGTAGGAGTGCTTCTTCTAACTTAGGGGTGAGATTCAGCTCAGAGATGAAGATATTGAAATTTCAGTGTAAACTATATAGACATACCTACCATAGCTCCTCTGCTGCATCTGCTAGCTCTTTGCATGCTTTCAATACTCTAGTGCAGCTGCAATTGGATGCACAAATTTAAGCAATGTACCTACACCTTTGTACTTTTTTTGACTGGGGTAGAGTTAATTTTCTTCACAGTGGCTGCTATGGGGCTATATTTTGGATGTGTGTTGAAAAGTGTTGATAATATAGTGATGTTGTTGTTATTGCCAAGCAGAGTTTACACAGAGTCAAGGTCTTTTTTGTTTTTCATACTTCCATGCTGGTGAGGAGGCTGGGGATGCATGGGAGACTGGAAGAAGACACAGCTGGGACAAGTGATCCCAACTGAACAAAGGGAAATTCTAGACCATATGATACTATGCTTAATACATAAAGTGGAGGGAAGAAGGAGGAACTGGGAGAAATTTGGAGATATAGTATTTTTCTTCCCAAATAACTGTTATGCACGATGAGGTCCTTCTTTCCTGGAGATAACTGAACACCTGCCTGCACATGGAAAGTGGTGAATAAATTCCTTGTTCTGCTGGGCTTGTATGTGCAGCTTTCTCTTCCCACATTAATCTGTTTTTATTTCGACCCATGAGTTTCCTCACTTTTCCTCTCTCCGATTCTCTCCCTGATCCTGCTGGTGGGGCTATGTGGTCCTGAGCTGCTGACTGGGGTTTAACCATGAAAACTCTTAACAACCCAGGCATCCAACACAATTTATATTGCTTCAAAATATGCATTTAGATGATTCAGGTGAGTTGCTCATCTCAACTGCCTACTATTTGCCACTGACTCTGAAGTCAACTCACTCAGGTATTTAGCTCTTTAATAATAGAATAAGTGTGGTAAATCCCATTTTCTCCTTTTGGGCCTATATTATTCCATCTGTAAAATACAGCTGTTATTGCTCATTTGTATAACTTGTCAGAAACAAGAATAAAGCTGGGGCCTGCCATTACACATCTGACTTACCACCCAGTCTTACTGTGATGCATTGCTACCACTTCTTATTGAACTTACCTAATGCTGACACTACTTGAGGATTTGTGTCAGTCATGTTTATGTCAGTCTTCCACTTGCACTGAAGGGGAAAAGCACTTAAAAATTTGTTCAGTATCAATTAATCACTGAGGACACAGCAAGGAAAGTGGGTGACACTAATGAATTTATTATCCAGAAAACACTGAAGGTTAGAAAGAGGATGCTTGTTTAGCTAGTTCACTAGTTAAGGCATTAATGTACAACATAATGAAATTGTAGGACTGTTTCACTCATGTGGAGACTACAATAGTTTGGGGCAGGTCTCATCCCCTCATACTCTGTGCAACAATGCATCTTGAAACTAATGAAGTGTTATGTCTTTATGAGACTTGTCATGGACAATAAGGCTAATTGGAAAAGGGGATATTAATATAATGGCTTTAACTTCTTGTCAGTAAACTATGAAGGAGAATTAGAAAACTTGATAGGATTGCTATGTTCAGCAAACTTTCCTACTTTTTTATCTTACTATCTAATAAAGGTCTGAGTGGTGTTACTTAATACACTGGATTTAGAAGACTTTTTTATATATTACAAATCTTTGTATTTTTTCTATCAGAATTTCAGGGAAGTTCTTCCTACTACCCAGCACTTTAATTCTTTGATCAGTTGAGAATAAAGACCAAAAAAAAATTTATGTTAGTTCAGTCAAATGCAATACCATTTCTGGGGCTAAAATATATAGATAGTTTATTCAAATAAGTCTGAATTATCTACTGTATCCTACCAAGCTAGCAAAAAAGTGTTTTGGTCTGTGCTACATGAGAGATGCAATTGGACTGTTGTACACAGAACCAGTTTTTAATAATTAATAGAGGTTTCTGTTCCTCATCCCTTATTTTGCTCTAGGGAAAATGTTAGGCAATTTCTCTGAAGTCCTTATATACTATACAGTCTATCCAGCTGGCACTGGGACTCACCAGCTGTAAACCAGTTTTATACCAGGTGATGTTATTATAACTTTTATTGAGAGGGCAGATTTTTTATCATTACTTTTCTCTTAAACACAAATGTCCATCACTATTTCTGCCAGTTATTTAAAGAATTGAGAACTGAGTCTGGCCATGAACTGTTATTGTTGAGATGTGACACAGGCCTTACTTATTCTGCCTCTTGGAAGAGAATTAGATAAATAAGCAACATCTTTACCAAAAAAAACCCTAAAATACAACTATCATTACATTGATATGGAAACTGCAAGCAAAGTGCCCAAGAGAGACAAAAAATACAACTATTGGCAACATTTTAGCTGCTCAAATCCAAACCATGTAAGCTGTAGCAAAGACTGACTATGGTTTGAAGGAAATTTGCTAAGGTTTACTGCACCCAGGATATGGTAGAAAGAGAAGAATGAAACAAACAAACAAACAAAAAATATATGAGATAGCATTTATGATTATTAATATAATGAAAAAATTATCTGTTCTAAGCAGTATCATTTATGGCTATTTGCATTTCAATAGATGACAAATAAAAGATATGATAGTGGAGAGGGGAATGTGGATGTGTCATACAGTTTTAAGGCAAGTTTTATACTGAGAAGAAGAAAGTGGTTTATTAGTCAAGTAATTAATCTGTGCAAGTCATTGTCACAAGGTATAATGGAGCTAAGTCTTACAGAAGGATTTGAAAAAGATCAGGTATTTCTGTGAATAATAAAACCTTCATCTTTTCATCAGACAGATTGTATAATATACAAAACCCTTTATATCACTGATGCTGTCCATGCTGGGCACATCAGATTAATTTAGACTTTTATAACTTAATATGGAAGTTCCATTGTGCCTTAATGCAATCTGACTCATTTCAGTGTGACCTTGGTACTGTGGAAGGTCATACAGCAGATTATCTTGAATACCATCACATGGCACTTGCAGGAAAACCAGCAAGGGTTTATGAAAGGCAGGTCCTGTTTAACTAACCTGACCTCCCTCTGCGATAGGCTGACCCACTTGGTGGATGAAGGAAAGACTGTGGATGTTGTCTACATATGCTTTAGTAAAGATTTTGATACCATTTCCCACAGCATTCTCCAGGAGAAACTGGCTTCCCATAGTGTTGACAAGGTACACTTTGCTGGGTAAAAAACCATATTGGGGCCAACCCTGTTTAATATTTTTCTCAATGATTTTGATGAGGGGATCAAGTGTACCCTCAGTGAGTTTGCAGATGACACCACACTGGGTAGGAAGATGGATCTGGACAGGCTGGATTGTTGGGGTGAGGACAGTTGTATGAGGTGTAATAAGGCAAAGTGCCAAGTTCTGCAGAAGTTTGGTCACAAAACCCCCCTGTGGTTCTACAGGCTGGGGGAAGAGTGGCTGGAAAGTAGCCCAGGCCAAAAAGGACCTGAGAGTGTTCATAGATAGGGGCTGAATATGAGCCAGCAGTGTGCTCAGGTAACCTCAAGTTTCACCAGGGTAGGTTAAGGTTGGATACTAGGAAACATTTCTGCACTCCAAAGTTTGTAAAGCCCTGGCACAGGCTGCTGAGGGCAATGGTCGAGTCAGCATCCCTGGAGGGATTTAAAAGACATGTAGATGTGGCACTTGGGGACATGGTTTAGTGGTGACTTGGGCAGTACTGAGTTAATGATTGGACTCTATGGTTTCAAATGGGTTTTTCCAACCTAAAAAATTGTAGGATTCTATGATTCTATTTGTCATTGTTAACATGCATTAACCTGTGTTAATATACCCCTGGCATGCTCTGTTTTATCCTCATGATCATTTTGACAGCATCTAGCCTATTCTTCTTTTTCAACTCATTGAGTTTTAAGTTACCAGGAGTTTTCAGCTTTTCTATGAATCAGTTTTCAGCTGTAGCTAAAGACATAAATATCTATAAACTTCTGAAAAGCAATGTATCAGGATTTACAAGATGTGGCATATAACATATGTCTCCTTCCCCCTCTGTAATATTTCTGTTCTCTGATATTTCTTCCTCTTATCTATTGATTCTCTTATTAGTGAATTATGGAAAATTGAATTTACATGCTTTGCCTGCGGTCCTGAAGCTCTGTGTCAGAGAAACACATGTGTTTCCAGTGTTATAGTGAGAGGGACTCCTGGAGGTATCCTGGGAACACTAACAACCCTTGAGAGTTGAGGATAATCCAAGATTGGTCTCCTCCAGCTTCTCAAAGGACATCAGGCTGCAAGACACTTAGGACCCCTGTGCCATTGCTTGCTGCTTTGAATGAGAGCAGCAAAACAGCTTCCTGTTCTTTTAAGGGTTAAAAAAGATCCCTTTGCTGTACAAAAAAAATCAAATTGTGGTTTTTTCCCTCTTGGCCCACACAGCTGAAGGTCATACACATGACAGTATTTTCTCTGCTATTTTTTTGCAAATATTTCTTATATCTGTGCAATATTTGACAGACTGTTTCAAGTCTAAAAAAAGAAATAAAACCACAGTTTCAAACTGCACATGACAAACTTGGGTTGAAATAATCAAAGCTTTTTCAAATCTATAAGCAAACTGGTGTTACAATGAACAGTCTTGAATAAGCTTAATAAAAGCTGACGCCTGCAGCCTTGCCTAGAATAAGCACATAGAGAAGTTGCATTGAAGAAAACAGCATGTTAATAACCATGAAATTCTGTTTCGCTTTTAAAAGAACAAATCTCCACCTCTTAGTGTGGAACCCACTGTTTGGGAAAAATTCCCATAACTTTACCCTTGAAAGAGAGACATGTACGAAGATATGGACGGAGGTAACAATAATGAGGGGACTTATAGAATGAAGGTCTGAACAGAGATCTGTGGGGCAACACAAGAAAACTGAGAGGTTATTCAAGCTTTCAGATGTCAGTTACTGGTTGATGGAGACATAAAAAGAGCATAAATTCATTTCTTTGGTTTATAAAAGAAGAATGAAATTCTTAAAATTACAGGGGATTAAACAATGAATAACAGGAAAGTTTCTTTCCAGATGCATTAACACAGCACTGGTTTCTCTATTCATGATTTTCTGGTGCTTTTCTCTAATGCAGTTAAATGTAGTTACCTAATTTTTGTTCTCTTTCTTTTTTGACCAGAAGGGACTCTTATTTCAGTGTAGAAAATGGCTTCCATACTTTTACTAAGATTTTTTAATTTGTCTTGTTTTCTTTCGCTATGTTGACTGTATATTTTTCCCTTGTCACTATCAATTATTACTTCACTCATTATTTTTGAGGGTTTTTTTAACCAGCCTTTTGAAGCAGCAAGGTTAAACATTAAAGTTGGTGTAGCATGCTCACTGCTTTATGTGAAGCTGCCAAGCAATCAGGGAGACAAATCACATGTATTCAATACAAATGAGATTTGCTCTGTGTGACTCCTGCCCATTTAGTGATAGAAAATTGAAAGGCTTCAATATAATTATTCTTCAGAGATATGTATGAATGTACATATGATACATTGTCTATGTATCTCCGAAACTGATTTGCTGCAGTTTAAATGCTGTCTTGCAAACAAATTTGGCTTCATGTCTTTGAAACATATCTCCTTATGGGTTTATTTCTTAGAAAACAGAACTATCAGCATTCAAGATCAGTACTGAGTTTCCAAGAACTCCAGAACATGGAATACAGTAGAATCTTTTTCTCATCTTATGACAATTCTATCCTTCATAAATAGAAACTCCCACCTAATTATAACTTTTCAATTGAAAGGTCCACTAGGTTTTTGTGTGACTGTTCTATCAAATCTTAACAGCAACAATTTCCAGTTCTGCCTCGTGCTGCATCACTCTTGGCACAGGTTTGTTTGGATTTTTTTTTCTTCTTTTTCGTCCTTTTCACCTTGTCCAATGTACTTGTGGTACTGTAAGTTTTAGTTGGAACAACATTTTGCTTTTGCTGGTTTCATTGTTGGTTCAGTGTATTCCTGGCTGCTCAGGAAAACTGGACCTGGCTTTTCACCTGAGGCCTCCCCCAGTTCTGGATGGAGGGATGGACTGTATTATGTAACTTACTCCAGCTTATACTGTCTGGAATTTTCGGAGGGGGTGTTGGGGAGGTGGTGTCACAACTTGTCATTGTGTTTCATGGTCACTTGTGAGCAATAAAAATATCTTAGTCTTTGTCATAAACCTGCAACCCAACTATTTCTGTCCTATCCATTGTGAGGAGAGCTGACTGGTTTTGCCTGAAACAGTATCTGTATCCCAGTCATGAAGAATTTGGCATTTCTTTTCAATTCTCACTCCCAGTTCCACAGGATTACCTCAATTCCCACCTCCAGTTTTTCAGGCAGTCTCCCCTCAATGCCATCTGCAAAACTGCAAAGCTCATAATAGTTCATTAATGACAATACTGAATAACAACAGACTCAATACTGGTCCTTCAGGAACATTAAATTCATCATTCAGTTTCAACAGTAAACCATTAAACATCATTTTCCAAGCAGGTATCTGTATACTGAGCACTTAGATGTTCTCTTCCATTTTTTTCTTCCTATATTTTTATGAATTACTGTGGAAAATGATCAAAGTGCTTGCTCTTGAAGCTGAGCTATGGAATGTAGGACATTTTCCACATACCCTCTTACCCTATAACCAATGAAATTAAGTTTGATTTGTCATTATTTATTCTCATTCAGTTTATGGTTGTTAATCTTTTAATGACTTTCAGGTGAACATGATTATTTGTTCCACTTTTCCTTCCAGGAACTGATTTCCTCCAAACATTGAACTGACCAGGTTGCGGAGCTGCTTGCAGCAGTTTGCAAATTGTGCCACAATTAATCACAGTTCCCTCATTAACTCTGTTTCCTTCTATAATCACTTTTAATCTAAGTACTTCATCACTATTATGTTTTTTTCTTGTTTTTTTTTCTTTTCCAGCATGAAGAGCAAAGTGTACAGAGGGAGGACAAAGAATGCATGTCATCAGTATAACTGGATGTGTCTACAGATAGCTTTTCCTAGACTACTGGGAGAGGAAAGAGCGTTTGTTTGTGACTTGATTCCTTTTGGATCACAAAGAAACCATGGGATTTGCAGTAGCCTACATGAGATCATCCAGACCTGGGAGCATCTGGCTCCTTCATAGGCTTTCTTAGGAGGGCAGCACTGGTAGAAGCGGAGGTGATTCTTCCAACTCTCAGTCTGGGTTTCTCCTCTCTAGCACAGTCCCCAGGATGGAGGACAGCTGACCAGCACTACAGCCTAAGCAGACATTCCTTTGAATTGCCCCCTAGAGAAAGGCTTTGGGGAAGTCAATTAGAGAACTATGATGATCAAGTGATCTTATATACAGTTAGGACTTCCTTGCATAGCACATAAGTGTTTTAAACTTCAAATAGACACTGAAGTAGTGCATTTTCAACTATTCATCCCTATCAGAAAACAAGCTCACAATACCAAAATTGTAGTTATTTCTAGTTTCCCAGTTGCTAACCTGGTTTCCCTTAGTATTGCCGTTAGCTGTGTCCAAGTTTTCCTTTTCTTTCCTCACGCTGTTGTCACTTGATTAGAGCAGCTCACCACATGCCCCAGCTTTATTCTATCATTTGCATTTCCTTTTCTGCATGGCTCCACACTGATTAGTCTTGTGTAAACATCTAAGTTCAAAGTCATTGCACATAAGCACCAAGCTATATTCACACTGAAATCAGAATCAGGTTATACAGACTTTTCAGAATCTCATTGTTTTGGTTTTTCTTATCATTCTTTCATTCCCACTCCACAGGTTTCCAATCCCTTTTTTACATACCCATTTCAGGTACCCATCATGGTTTTCTTTCTTCTCCTCCCATCTGTCTTTCCCATTATCCTGTCGTATTTTCTGCCCTTAGCATTCAAATAACCTTCTTCCAGCCTACTCTGTCATTCCCTATGAGCATCCCAAATCACACATAAAGCTTTGCTTTTCCCTTCATGAAAATAAAGCACTTTACCCTTCTGAGTGCTTTCTGGACCAAATCAGTTTTGAAACAGATTGGTAGCAGGGACACTGCCTGGCTCTCAGGCTGGGTAACTGTCTGTGACACTCACAGAAGATCCCAGAAACATAACCATAATGTTTCACTGTTCCCAGGGTTGGAGATTCCAGTCAACATCTTCAGGGAATTAAATGACTCAGTAAGTAGCCACTGCAAATATGAAAATCATTAACATTTTCTTTAAGGCTGTAAATGTAAGCACTTATTTACAGTTTTGGTACATGAAAAGAAGCAGCGTCTATCTGAAACGAAGCCTACTCTCTTTCCCTTGATAAATTTTAGCCCTTGCTCCAGACTTTAGGAAAGTCAGAGACAGATTTAACAGAGTGCTTGGAAGGCTTTTCTTTACCTTGAGAGCATTGTTTAACAGCAAGCACTCCTACTGGCCTCACCTATAAGATGGCTCGCTGCCCAGAGAAACTGCCGGAGAGCTGAGCCTGCAGAGACAAAGGCACACGACAAACCCTCACATAGCTCCAGAGCTGCTGGAAGAGGAGAATCTGATCTATTGACTTGTTCCAAAAATAGCACCCAGTGGGAGGTGACTGACTGGCTAATACCTGTGGTGTTCCTATTACCGATTGAGATGAAGTCTGTTGCCAGGAATCCTGGGGTGGTTTCCTTGACAACCAGAAGAAATGCACAAGTGCGACACACGTGACTTTTCGGGTTCTTTTTTAACGCCTCTGAAACAATGAGCCGCCCTACCAGAACTATACCTCAGATAAATAAAACCTAGGTTTACGGCCAAATGGTGAACAGAGTTGATATTCAAGGACAAATTTGAGCTGAGCCTGAAATCTCTCATGAAACAAACCCTCAAGAGACCAAGCAGGCTGGAAGTATTTCTACCATTCAAGACAGCAAAAAGTTTGCTACTTCATTATTTTATAACCTTGAAATGAGAAATTTCAAGACTCTGAAGATATTTTTGCAAGATATATAGATAAATTTGAATTTGTCCATTTCAGTGTCCCTATTAAATCCAAAACCCTCAAATTTCATAGTTGACTGCAGATAATGCACTGTTCATCAGAAGCACTATGGGCGTTTAATGAAATCAGAACATGCTGTGAAATTATTTTAACAAGACAGTATGAATTTTAGGCCAACAGTTATAGGAGTAACAGTATTTAGTTACTCATTCTTTACATGTAGAGATGGCCACAGATTCATTGATTCACTGAAAAAGTCACATTTTCATAAATTAAAGTTTTACTGAGAAGTAGTTTAAGCCAAATTATGACCAATATGATTCAACAAAGAGTTTCATTACAAAATATTGAAATACATTATATAGTAAATTCAAAAGGAAATGTTCTTTTACGTTTCATAGTTTTGGTATTTGATTTGAAAAATTACATACTTTTTAGGGAAAAAATCAATTAAAATATAACAAGACAACCCTAAGTCAAGAAGTATCAAGTACAATGAAATGACAAGTAGTGATAAGAACAAAAATATTTTGGAGATTTGTTTGGCTTTTGTTGTAAGACTTTTTAGAGGAGGGACAAAAATATTATTATTCTAGTTGAACACAGAGTTTTATTTTTCAGTTTAGTAAATAGCCAGAAACGCCCATTTCCCTGCTTTGAGCTTGAGAGAAAATTACATGTGAGGAAAATAAGAAGAAATTGAAGGGGATGCATTAGATCAAATAAGTGAAGCAGGGGGAGTAAAGAAAGGGCCTTATCAAAGGTGACAAGCCAGATGACAAATGTAAATGTTTTTGAACTCTATCTGCTGACATCAAGCGGCTGAATCTACTCACTTCCCTATTAGTGTTGATGGATGACAATCACTGGAGAAGCACTGAGGGCCAGAGCTAATTTTTTTTGAGTTAAGAATCTGAGGTCTAGAATCCCAGATAAAATTTTGGCTGGCAGATCATAAGAAATTTCAGAAAACTTCCCTAAATTTTACTTGTGGCTGAGAGAGAGAGCTGCTGGGAGAGGAAGATAATAAAGTGTTACTGTGGCAAAAAATAACTATAGAATACAAAGACTGTTGCATAAGGAAATAAATCATCCCAGTCTGTCATCAGTGGGAGTCAGCCAAAAAATATCTGAAACAGAGTGAGAGTGGAAGCAAACCAGTTAAGATAGAACAATGTGCACTATTAAAATAACCAGAGAAAGCGGGGTTGACCTGGACATTTTAAATCAGGATCATGCTCCTGCATGCGTCTGAATGAATCATTAGTAGGGATTTAGGTGCTTTCCTAAACCAGATTACATTCATAATAAACAGACTTGAGTAGAGAATTTTAAAACCATATTAGTGGTAAAGGTTGATGCCTGGGGCCACATTAGCTCAGCATCAGGCTCTGATCTGTCATAGATCAATGAAATGTAGCAAGCCTGAATTGCTGATTCAATTTAGTATTCATTTACTTCCAGAGCAGAACATAAATAGCAAGGAAGAAAATGTGAAACATGATCTCTGAGACCAAGACCATGTTCTATGGGGAGCTTAGCATACATGCATGCATTCATCTTATGAGTATTTAGGGAGCCAAGTATCAAAAGAGCCCAATCAGTTCTGAAGCTGAATCTGCCCCAAAAGGCCTTTTACCACTGAAGTAGAAAGAAACTTTGTTTTCCCTCCCAGCAGATGCTGAATACAACCATGCAGAGTGTATAAGCAAGAGCAAATCTCGACAGAGTCGCAGTGAAACCCCTGCCCCCACGAAGAATTTTGTGATTGTAGGATCTGATTTAGAATCATAGAATCACAGAATTTCTCAAGTTGGAAGGGACCATTAGGAATCATTGAGTCCAGCTCCCTGCTCCTTGCAGTACCACTTAAAACTAAGCCTTGTGACTATCATCCAGACTGTCTTTGAACTCTGACAGGATTGATATGTGATCACTTCCCTGGGGATCCAGTTCCAGTGACCGACCACCCTCTCAGTGCAGAAGTTTTTCCTCATGTCCCATCTGAACTTCCCCTCATTCATCTTCATTCCATTTCATCGTGTCCTGTCACTGATCTCTGGAGGGAGGAGATCAGCATCTTCCCCCCCACTGCCCCCTGGAAAAAGGTGCAGACTGCTATGAGGTCCCCTCAGCCTTCTTTTTTCCAAGTTGAGCAAAGAAAGTGACTCCAGCTGCTCCTCATAAGTCTTTCCCTCCAGGCCTTTCACCATCCTGGCTGCCCTCCTTGATACTCTCTCTAATAGCTTTATATCCTTCTTATCTCGAGGCACCCAAAACTGCACAGTACTTGAGGTGAGGCCAAAGAGCTGCAGAATAGAGTGGGATGATCACTTTCCTCAACCAGCCAGTGATGCTGTGCTGGAGCACCCCAGGGTAAGGTTGACCCTTTTGTTTAGGCATGTGACCCATATTCAATTTGCCATCCACCCAAATCCTCAACTCTCTTTCCACAGGGCTGCTTTCCAGACTTCCCTTTCCAAATTCGTATGTATAAACCAGGATTACTCCATTGTGGGTGGACAATTTAACATCTGCTCTTGATAAATTTCATACATTTTTTGATTGCCCAGCTCTTTAGCCTGTTCAGATCTCATAATTGAATGGGAAAAGGTACAGTCTGCATAACTGGAAAATTATGCAACTGAAGAAGGAAATTCATTTTTGCTTATTTCAAATGTCTTCAAAATGTTTCTAAAGAACTTGAGATAACGTGACATGCCTTCAATAAATTCATGAAAGATTAAGATTTCATTTGTATGCAGCTACAGTTATTTAATATATTAGAACAATACTGAGTTTAAAGCCAGTACACATAAGTGTGATCACCCAGTTCATCACAGAATCATAAAATATCAGTTGTTAAAGGATATTTCCTGTAACACATGTACTACAACACTTCAACTTTTTCCATGGGAACATGAAGCTGCCGAGTGTGATCAGATGCTGGCAGTGGGACAAAACAACAGCTTAGACAAGTATTAAAACTTCTCCAAATATCTTTTTTTTAAAAAAAAGTGTTTTAAATTATAGCTCAGCCTCACAGAAGTCGTCTTGGGATACTTCTAACTGAGCCAGCCCATGCAGCAGCCTTGTTCAGTTTTTGAAGGCAGAATTATACTAGACCATACCCTCTGCTTTACTGTGTCTTGATGTTCTGTTAGTGGACAAAATATCACTTGTTTATCCCATCTCTTTTACCACATATGACCCTGCACTGCCTGAATGGTCCTATTTCAAACACCCTTATGCATTTTTAAAGACTTTCTTCTCCAAAATAGCTTGTGCTATCTATTCATACAAATAACAACTGACAACAAAATGTCACCAGTCACTGACATATCCTGTGAAGTTTAGGTTTGCTTTCAAACTCTTTATGCTACACTTCTTACTTTGGTGTGGCAATAAACAGCTTTAGATTACAGTTGCATTTATACTTAGCAACTGTCTATAGAAATAAAGATTAGCATCAAGGCTTTACTGGATCTCCTGTCAGGATGCTGATCTTTTGAAGCTACAGTATAGCCAGCAAACTCATATTTACCTACAGATTTAGCCCTGCCATTTCAGATAAGAATACACTAACAGCTGGGATAGGAATAAAAGACTAGTTTTCTTTCATGACCAATTCTGCAGTAATCCCATCTGTGACAAAACAGTTTGAGAGGGGTGTCCTACAGTGAAAAGATACAGCTACTGTGATACACTCAGAAGCAAATATTTATTCTCCTATTTTTTATTCCAATCTCATATACTTAAATGGAAAATTTAAAAAGCAAGAAATTTTATCTGTGTCTATATATGCATGCATTTTTGCTTGATTGTGGGTATGGGTGCACACCTGTGTTAGCAGTTATGTATATGTATGTGTGTATTCCTACAGGATTATATATATATATATAATTAGAATGTATTTTAATAATAACTAAATAATAAAATTTATCTTCTTCATCTCTTGGTTTTGGACTGATACCTCTTTGTAGCTCCAGTCTGCAAAGGCTTTAGGATTCATCAGCATTCTGTCATTTTTGTGCATCGTTTGTTTAGGATCTGACCTAAATCACTGAATCCCACAGGAGCACAGTTGGACAAAGGTTGTCCCTGTTTGCAGTGTTTGCACAGGAACACACTGCTATGTTTATAGTGAGAAGAGCAGGACAATCTTGATGTTGAAAAATATTCTTGGCAATGATGCAGTATTAAAGCTGCATAGTAATTGCTATGATTATGGTAGGCAACTATTGATTACAGTATTTACTATGCACAGTAGCAAAATAACAAGATATGCATAAATGGCAATATGTGTTTTGCTAGAATGACAATCACAACAACCACTATAAAAAATTACATTCTAGAAGCAGCACAGTGATAAGGGCGCATAAAGAGCCTTTTTTTTTTTTTTTCCCTGCCAATTCTGTGCTTGGTTGATTGTGCAGTGGCTTGCAAAGGTCAGTCTTTCGTCTGACCTTGGCAAAAAGGAAAATTTCTGCATATTTTTCAAAAGCAGCATTTAGCAGCACAAACCTTAATTGCAGTGGATTTTTTTTTCATGTAAAATGCATGTGTGTCATATTCAATGTTCACTTCTTGGAATACCATTTGGTGGATATTGAAGCTGATCACGATTTAACCAAAGACTTTCTCAATCTAAATACTCTGGTGGGTGGTAATTCTTAAAAACATTATATATATAAGGGGCTGACTGCTATATGTTTAGTCAAGGTAGCTGTATCTTCTACCAACCATAGACATTCTGCTTTGCATCCATCATATCCTTTCCACCATCTTTTTATCTTTCCTGGATTAACTTTGATGTTAAGAAAAAGGTGTCTTGGTATTTTCCTGTTGCTGGATAACATGTACATTATATAAGAAGCTGAATATATGTATAATAAATGGAGCTGAGTTTTAATATTTGTATTTCTTTTAATTGTCTTCCTAAGTAACAATTCTCCACACAATTCTCAGACTTGTTCCAAGGCATAAACTCCCCAAAGCTCTCAAATGGACTCCCAGATGACACCACCTCAGAGCAGACTTGTGGTGAATAATGACTTATGATGAATCACATCTGAACATCTGTGCTGAGTTGACCAGCGGCACTGCTAAGACTTTGTTATTGTGGTGCCAGTCCTGAAACTACAGCTCGTACATGTCCCTGCTAAATTTCAGTGAAAAATATCCTCCAGTCTTTGCACTGTAGTATGTTCAAAATCCATGAGTCTTTGAGAGAATTGTACAGCCATACTTTTGTCCACAGTATGAAAAAAGGACCATGATATGCATTAGTAAGAGCTATTTTTCATCCATAGTGCTTAAATCCATGTAGCTATATGATAGCCTACACATCAGCCCCAGAGGAACACACCTGAGATGCTTTTATGTACATGGAAGTGACAACTCTGCTGTAAAAACAATGCAGTAAACCTTAAAACCTATATGCAACTGAGATGTGGACATTTGTGATTCTAACCCAGAGATGCCACCCAGAGAATTTAAGGGATCCATATAAAACTCTGTTGCAGAAGTATTCAGCCTTTTCACTTAGAGACACCTTCTTATATGATCTGAGTGGCTGAAACTAAGATCTAGAAAGTAAGCAACTATACAAGTGAAGGATAAGCTTGAGAAACTGCAATCACAATCTGTTGGGGTTTGGGTTTTGGTTTTGTTTGCTAGTTTGTTGGTTGGGTTTGAGAGCTACAAGTGATCAAATTTAAACTCTGATCCTTTCTGTCCAAAGGTTTGTGTGTCAATATTTTGGAAGTGCTGATTTAATGACAGTAAAACTATGAATTTCTCACTTTTCTGAAGTTTCCATACTGAAAATATAGAGGAAAAAAAATAAGCAGGAGTCTAAATAATTCTCATATTTTCAAAATGGTACTTTTAATTTAACCGTGTATTTTTAAAGATTCATTTGTTTGCCTTTTTTTAAAAGTCTATAAATACAACTCTCATATGGATCAAAATAGTATTTGTTTTTTTGTTAAACTAAACTACTGTGTGTCATTTTTAGTTTCACCAGTGAACATTAACATTAAAATTACTGGCTACTTCTTTCAAAACCTCTCATAATTTCATTTATATCAAGTTCTAAATTAGCTGTCTTGCAGTTTGCAGAACTTAAAGAATATATTTGATCTACTGAAGATTATACTCTGCTCTCTTGACAATAAAGAGCATGTTCCCCATTAGTAAATTTTTTTACTTAGTGTTAGGAATATTTGATGTGATAATACACCATTGAAACTTTCTCTATTAAGAAAACAATCAATAAAACTCTTTCATGTGTTTCATTCGAAAACAAATCTGGGTTAATTTAGAAACAGCTGAATGAAAGAGAGACATTTTGACCTTGATAAGGTCAAAACTGAAAATAAACAGTATTTATGTTAACATGGGGTAAAGACAAAAAACTGAAAGCATTTGTATTTAGTTCCTGCAGGTACCACAGATGTACTCAATTATGGGCAAAAGTCTGTGCTTTCTAGCAGGTTCATTCAATGTCAGCCTCTCAGCATTCTCCTGTCATTGGCAAGATGAGACCCTTCAGAAAACATGGACGCTTTCCAACAGTGTAGATATCTTGAGATCTCTAAAGAGAAGAAAAAAAAAAAATCATTTAGTATGAAAAAAACCTTTCAGGTCATCAAGTCCACCTGTATACCTAACACTGCTTGCCAAGTTCACCACTAAACCATTTTTCCAAGCACCACATCTGTGCATCTTTTAAATACTTCCAGGAATGGTGATACCACCACTTTGCTGGGCAGCCTGTTCCAGTGCCTGATAACCCTTGTGGTGAAGAAATTTTTCCTAATATCCAAACTAAACTTCACCTGCTGCAATTTGGGGCCATTTCCCCTTGTCCTGTCACTTGTTACTCAGGGGAAGAGATGTGGCCCCTCCTCGTGACCTCTTTTCAGGAAGATTTATCCCAGGATGAGTTCCGTGAAGCTTTGCTACTATTTGAAATGCCTTTTTGGAAAAAAATTCAAAACGTCTGAAGAAGCTTTAATGCTTCTCTGAGCTGGTGTTTTGTCTCACTGCCAGCATCTGATCACACTTGGAATCTTCACACTCCCATGGAAAACCCTGCAGTGTTGTGGTACAGACATTGCAGGAAGGATCCCTCAAGAACTGCATGACCACACTTACGTCATCCTGGCTTTAAATTCAGTATCTGATACAATATAAATATAAAATAACTGTAGTTGAATATAAATGGAGTATTATTCAGTTTTTCATAGCTTTATTAAAGACATGTCAGATTACATTTGTAATGCAACAGAACAGTTTAGATGTCTGAACAAGGCCATGAACTGCATCTTGGAGTTATTTACTACTTTCTTTTGACTATAAAAGGAGATGAAATGTTCAATTATTCAGTTAACTGCACAGGTGTTCCTAGAAACATGTTAGGTACTCTGGTGGATCCAAAACATCTGTGTAGGACTGACACATGACACAGAATCTTGAGGAGAGTTTTGCTTTTCTGGACTGGCAGCTAGAGATGACATGGATTTGTGAAGGGTTATCAAATGATACTATATGCCTGCATTTAGATATCTGAGTGAAGCCCTAGATGATCAGCTTAGATGTCGACAGAAGTGAGAACAAATGCTCCTTTGGTTTTCAACCATAGAACAGGAAAAATTTTTGCCTTCCTTAAAGGAGTGTAGTGAAGACAGCTTCTAAACTGTATTTTGCTTCTCATTCTTCCTTTATAACTCTCAAAGTTGTCAGAATTTTACCCACAGAAAATTTTACTATTTATGAGCTGAAACTCAGTAACCCAGTCAGAGAATTGATCAATCGAAGGAAAAGAAAGATTTCACTGCATAGACCATGTAATTTCCAAATTTGCCTTAAGTAGCTGTTGAAGGAAGGGCACTACTACTGAAAGTTCAACATCAGCACCACCATTCAGAGCTCTTGGGTTTATGAGTCAGATAAACTGCTTGAAAAGCACTCTGATTCTTCTCAGTTTGTACTAGAGAATTGATTCAAAATGGAAGCTACTAAAATCACCTCTCTTCCTGATTTTCCAAATTAAAAACTTGATATGAAGCACAATCGTGGCATTTCTGAAGGAAACCTCTTCAGAAGGAGAAATTGTTCCCCCTTTCCTTGATAATTAAATTACATTGGAATAAGGTATTCAGCATTTTTTCATCATGTGCTTCAGAATTTGAGAGCCTTAAATCCTCCCTCTAAAGCACCCCTTGAAGCTGCTTTAACTGAAGCAGTTTACTCACCTTCTGATTTTTAAATAAAACAACACCTACCAAGTTCTACTCTACTCTGAGACTCAAATAGCAGAAAACTGATGGCACAGAAGACAATTAAAGAACATATTTTTCAAAAGACAGGCATAGTATTTTCTAGTGCCTCTGCATACTGCGTCTCACATTCACACATGGATAAACACACTGTGAAGTAGGTGGAAAAAATACATATCTGATGAATCCTGCTTTTCTTTGCGTATACACAGCTGTCATGTGAGAAGCAGGATTCATCATCTCCTGATTAGGACCCAAATTCAGCTGTCAATATATAAATGTCTACATAAGGTCTGGGTGTATAAGCTCCAGCTATTGTCAGAGCTGTTCAAGAGCTCAGTGCAGTTGCCAGAAGGTCAGCATTTGGTGTTAAGTGCTATTTGTTCTACAGTATCCAAGGATCATGAGATCATGGGATAATTCAGGTGTGAAGGGACCTTATGAGGTCTCTATTCCAACCTTTTTTTTCATCCATACAATCATAGGGTCACCCATGAGGTTTGAACAGGTTCCTATGGGTTATTTATCTCACCAAGTGTAGAAAAATTCCTCAAATGGAGACTACAACACCTGTCCCACTTGTCAACTTCCTCATTAATGAAAAAAATTTTCATGATAACCTTGCTCCCATTCAGGTGGCATATGCAACACAGGAACTACAGGAAAACTATGTCCTACAGAAGACCTAGGAAGAGATCAGCCAAATGGCTCTGGAGGCTCCACGGATCATTCTGGGTACAGCCCTTCCATCTATAACAGAAGCTCAGACACTTACCCTGCATCTAAAAGTTGAGGTGGGATTCCATTGCCCAAAATTAATTGCCCCGAAAAGCTGCTTTGTCCTGCATGGAAGACTTCTGGTCTGATGTTGCTCTTTAGGTCTGATGTTGCACTTGTCTGTCTCTTGTAGGTGCCTGAATAATCTGGGATGTCTCAAAGAATACTAAAAGTCTAAATATAGGCAACTGAATCAGATGATGTAGGATACCCAAAGAGATTTATTTGGTATCTTTCATCCGACTGGTTGAAGGAAGTTCTATATTATGCCATCCTTGACAGCCTTATCATGCGTTAGTCTCACAGGCTTCCCAGATGTACATATCAGACTCGGAAGTGATTCTTCCAAGAATTTCTAAGAGGTCTTGAAGGAAAAATGACTATAACTTTACTTATCAGTTATCTGAGACTTCCAGGCACCGCCAAAACTGGGAGGTTTAAAGCCGAAGTTATTTACTAGGACCTTTCAGTCCAATAGGAAAGGAACATGTGCATGCAGCTGAGAATGACCATTCAAATACTGAAACAGTTATAAAGTTTTCAATTAGAATATATTAAATGATCCTAAATGATTATAATTTTGCTATCACACAGCTGGATAATGTATGAAAATGACAGAAAAGGGTATTCAGGAAAGTCAATTGGACTACTCATCTTTTTTTTAGTTTTTAATAAAAATAAACCTTTTGTTTAAACCTTTTGTTTAACCTTCTGTTAAATCACAAATATCTTTCATGTTCATTTCTGGAGATGAAGCACTATAAATGTCAATTTATTTTTCACTGTGAGGTTAGTCTTTGGAGTAATTGAAAATAATTTTCCTCATCTTTAATAAATAAATCATTGTGGGAGGCTCTGCATGATAACTCGATCCTACATAGCTATTTCTTCTGATTGTCAGCAGGATCATACATTTAAATTCCTGAAACATTATTAACTCATAATAATTTGCTTTTAGACCTTTCTGATAACTTTGCTTTTTCATTAATTCTTTTTCACTGAGGTAATAGGGAATTACTTTGTTTAATGATTCTGTAAAAACCCAAGAAAGCTAAATATCCTAATAAGGCAATTTTATTTCACAAATAATATTGCATCCACCAATATAATTAAATTTTAATGTTTTCTGCAGTAGGCTATGTCCCTAGCAATGGGGTATGCAACATCCTAATCCAGAAGCAATTTTGGCAAAATGAGCTTGTCCTTTCCCAGAGCTAAGTACCAGTCACTAGAAAATCATCAAATAGATTGTTTCCTCTGAGGGAATATTTAATATCTCAAGAGAGGAGAACACTGGCCACTGACTTCCTTTGCAGTAAAATTCCCCATGAGCTCTGCTTCCATGGATAGTTAAGCTGTTGTCTCCCTCGAACACATCCTTAAAGGTAAAAAGCTCATGGCCTGACCACTCTGAGGTGAGGGTCTCCAACCCAACCCTTCTGTGACTGAGCCTTCGGACTGTTCATGGCCACTGAGCCTTGCAGTGGGCTGTGTGTTCCAAAGGCTGGCCTGTGGGGATGGTGGCAGAGAAGTCTGTCCTGCAAAAGGATATGTGACTTGCCAAAGCGCAGTAGAGCACAGCTCAACACAAGAAGTGAAGACACACACTGAAGTAGGTCTCTCCAACACTCCCCTCTAGCTTCTGCACAGGTGTGATTTATCCTTGGGAGTGAGCTTCTCTGTATTCCCAGCTTCCTGCAGTCCTTGAAGCTTTTACAGATATACCCCGAGGAATTTCTACCATCCTGGTCCACACACCAAGAACTCCTCTGTTTCTGTACTCAGGGTTTTGCAACAGTTAGTATCCTCCTTTGATTGCAGGTACAGCCTCAGGAAAGGAAATTATTCTCAAATTGCCTTCTCCCTAATCAAAACCTTCCTTGTCTTCTGTGAAAGAGTGCAAGTTTTGTCACTTTTGCCTTTCCTTCTTGGTGCTTTTAAACAACTTTCCTGATTGAAGTAGTTAAAGTTGAAAATGCTTCAAAACTAAAACAAGAAAAACCTTTTAAAAACTTTGGGGTTTTTTTGGTTTTTTGTTTGTTTGTTTGGGTTTTTTTTCTTTTTTGCTTAGCTGAAGTATGTGAATTCACTCTGTTATATTCTGCCATGCAATTAACAGAGATTCCCCTGGACTTCTCTAAGTGTGTCAGAGCCCAGGTAAATGCATGCATTTTAAATCTGTGACACAAGATACACAGCCATGGAAACTAAGGAGGAAATTAACTTGAAATTTTGGTATATATTCCCTACTCTACCTAGAGAATGGATCCATGTGTTAGGCAGAATCACTTGCAGTTTAGAATACCTGAGATTTATAACTGTGGCCTGCAAGCTTATAAGCAATCTGAAGAAGATGAAGATATGCTGCTGTAGCACTCCAGTCTATACCAACAGCATAGCACTTCTTCCAGTGGAAGGAAATATTACCCAAATCACAGCTAAGCCAAACAGCTTGAACCAGCAAATAATAAGTATTTTATAGGAACCTCAGGGTATGTCACACATGTGGTGTTATAAACAGTCCAAGGACATTCTGCGTGCATACAGTGTATTTCTATTCCCTGCAGTTTTTATAGTGAAGTTTCCAAGCTGTGCATAAGCGGTAGTATAATAGGATCCCTATTTATTTCTCCTTCAGGAATGCTATGCATATTTACTTGCTCATATTCCTTCTATTTCCTCCAATAGCTTTGCTAGAAAACAAGTATTCACTAATAATTTGCTTTTCCCATCTGTTTATTTTAGTAAGCAGGCTTGACATTTTTTTCTTTTACTGATTGATAATTTTCTTTTATTTGGCTCTGATATTGTTCTTCCTTGTGACAAGAGTATAATAGATGCAGACTCTGAATCAAGGTGTCAAAGATCTTTTCTGTGTGTCCTTTATTAGTAGAATGTCTCAGTTTGGGAAGAAGGATGGTCCTATGGTTATTCATTCAGAAAATTGGATCCAGTATTTGGTCCTGCTAAATGTCTCTTATTGGTGTTCAGAGCCAAATTCTCAAAAATCCTCAGAAAGTCTGTCAGTTCACACTATGCTGTCTGAGGTCAGGCCCTCAGTGCTGTATTATCCTGATAATGTTGCTGCCTATTTTGATCCCTAAAGAGGAACTAAGTTCTGTGGCCATTCTCATGTGTTTTCAAGAGAGGATAATGTTTTGGGTTTTTATGGGCCCTAGAATCCTGTCAGCCAGAGTGGGTCTCTCCTGTCACTCTCAACTCCTTCAATTATTTACCTTATAAAGTTTTCTATTTCTCCCTACCTCAGCGAGCAGCTTCAAAGTCTGTAAACAGAGATGTGCATGAAATAATCAAACCATCAAATGTCCGAGGGCATTAAAATCTTATGGGGGTTTTTTGTTTTTTATTTTTTTTCTCCACATTTCTCTGAAGTCACTACAGAGGTAAAAACCCAGACTTCAGTCTTATCTGAAGAGTCTTGTCATCCACCAGCTCATGGTGGATGAGGTACAGATGTGTTATCTGAGGCTCATTCCACGTCTTAATTCTGTCTCAGTTAGAAGGATATTCAGTACGGGTAGTGGCAGGGATAAGGGCAAGGAAAAAATCTGAGTAGAAGTCAAACTGGGTAGAGCTGAGGCACTCTTTAAATCTTCACTATCATCTTTCAAGTGTAAATAACATTTTTTCTTATATTCCAACATATGGAATGAAACCACGCTGCAGCCTCTGAGTAGTCCCTCGTACTTGCAATAGGCAACAAAAGTTCAACCAACCAGTAGTGCATTCAAATTGAGCTTTTGTTGCAATTTCATCTGAGCAAAAAGCACCTTATAAAATTTCAGGGTAACCAATCAGCCAAATCTTTCTTTCAAACAGCTTGGAAGCACAGTTTCTGACATGTCACTCTTTTCCCTCTTCTCTCCTTTAACTCTAAAACAAGGTTTTCATAAAGCAGAAAGTTGTACCACAAAAATAAGGCCATAGTGTGTTTTGGATCAGTTTGAATACGACAGCAATATTGTGTTTTATTTTGATTTTTGAGTTGTTAATAAACACTCCTGAATAAACCAACAAAGTCTTCTCACATTCTGAAAAGAAAAAAAAATCAACAACAAACTTTTCATGGCTCAGAAAGTCACATAAAGAAAAAAAAAATCACAGTAAAGGGAAGTAAATGTGACTGTGCAATTTGCCGGTACATAAAAGTTTGCTGGATTTTTAAGAAAAAAGGATGAATTGGAACTTGAGAGATCTACAAGGGATGTTTTTTGATGCTGTTGTACACCTTTGGCAAAAAAATCCTCGTTCCTGTGCTTACCCCCTGATGCTTACAGAGCCCTCTGGAAGTGGCCCATGTGAATTTCATGAAAATAGCCTCTTTTCTTACTTGCTAGGCGCTTGCATGAAACCACTGGGATGTTTTAGAGAGAAGATAAAATAATGTCTCTTTTGCAATCTCTTCTGAGTTCTTGGGAAGAGTTTCTGTAGACTTCCTCACAGTGGAGGTTTCTGGATGTTGGAATCCATCTTTTTCCCATCAGCTTTAAGCCATATGTCTAAGCTGCAGAGGAGGGGAAGAATTTCAGACACTCTACTATATTAAGCAGTTTTACAGTTGGTTCTCAGGGCTATCTGCTATACCGTATGAATTACTCTGAAGTGGCTAACGCTTTCCAGGCACTGGGACATTTCTTAAATTCCATGTAAATCCATCTGCCTTGGTTTTACTCTTAGCTGGATCTGCACTGCCAGGGCCCATAGGTAGTAGGAATCACGGGGGCATTGTGGAAAATTAGGCCAGAAAAACTTGAGTCCAGGTGCCTACCATAGAAGTTTCAATTTCATTTTTAGGCATAGAAAAATAAATGTCTAGATACTTCAGTCATTTATTAAAGCAAACATGAGTCCGAGTTGCCAGAAAATTGTAGTCCAAAGTATACGACATCCTTCAAAGCTGTAGATTTTTTTTTCCCATCCTGATGATCTCTTTTAAGTTCTCTCCAGCTACTTCATTGCATCTCAGCTACAAAAACAACCAGCGTATCGAAACTAGCACTGTTTTGAAAATTGACAGTTAGGAGAACTGATGAAAGATAATGCAGGACCAGCAATGAATCAGATTAATATGGACAACACGGGGAACATTCCACCTACGCAGGGAGCAGAGCCTGATATCAGAGGGCTCTTTCATCTATAATAACAAGACCCAGTGGCTGAGAGCCAAACCTTCAAACTGGAAATGAGATGCAATTTTTTAGCAAGAGCATACTTAACCATTTGAACCATCTACTAATAGACATAGAATATATACCTTCATTCACAGTCTTTAGACTGTGGGTGATTCTCTTTCAAAACCAGAAGCAAGTGAATTTGCAACGAACTGAAAGTTATCAAGGTGATTAAAACACTTCCTAGGTAAGATATAGCCCTGAGTTATGAAGATGGTTAAATTGATAATGGCCTTTAAAAATTAATGTCTCTACAAGCGAGGAAGCAGCTAGAAGATATTTGTGCTATGGGAAGCCAGACTTTAATCTGAAGATTTTTGGTGAATTTTAGGAGCCTGAATATTTTAGAAAAGCCTATGGTATGCTGGAGTTGTATAATTTTCCATAAAAAGAGAACCATTAAACATCTGAATTTTAACATTCTGAATGGACCGTATTTCTTCTCAGGAGACACTATTTTTAAAATATATCTTTATGTTAGATAAAATTTTCAGTTTTTTCTGTGCAAAAAAAAAGTCTGTCTATTCTCAAGTTTTGTTTATTAACAACAAATCCTGGAGCTTTGGACACTTGCCCAGGTGTTCACAACAGATAATAAATTAAAACATCTTTTACCTTACAAAAGCAATCAACCACTGCTTTGAGATGAACAAGAAGAACTAAATCACCCTATGTTTTTGTGAATAAATTACAGTATATCAAACAAATATGTGTACCAAGTTCCAAAATCTAGGTTGATAAAAAGGCATTACAAGACATGGATTTTGCAGTGAATAATCAACTAGAAACTTTTCAAACTCCAATTAATATGAAGACATGCCATTTCATCTTTTTATGACCATTTTATACTGGTCGTTGCTTCTGAGTGATCTTTCAAGGATGGCCTCACATCATACGTGTTCAAATTTGTCCAATAGACCATGCAGAACTGACCCTTTTATGGCTGGTATTTACCACTGGAAAAGCTTGCTAATTGGAAAACTGCACATTCTGTCCTTTCTAAACAGATTGATCAGGGAGGTGCCACCTCACATATTGCCACTGACTCTACTGCAGACACAAGTATCAAAATGTCTTCAATATCCAGACACCGTATAATTTAATCACGCTCAAAGGATTTCCATAATTGTATCCACAAACATTACTGCAAGATCAGCTTTCTGCTCCACAGGTTTCAATTAGAATGTGCAACACACCAATGCATTGAAAAAAATTTTAATAATGAGTGCTTCTATTCCTTTCATCTGTAAGAGTTTTTCCTACAAATATTAAGCAAGTGAGCACTGCCATGTCTCACTTTCTAAATAGTTCCTTTTATGATGTTCCTCTCTCCTGCACTGCATGTCATCCTTGTAATTTCTTGCATTTGCTACAGGCAGAAGGAACACCAAACTGTGCTGGAGATTGCTAATGAAATATGGAGCTGTTCACTGCTAAGTTACACATAAAGTGTCTGGCCTGGGCTGTTCATGGAGGAAAGATGAATCTCCTGTCTGCTGGTGGTTCAGTAAGCTGTATGAAAACCACAGTTAGTTTCAGTCTGCTTCCTACTGAATCAGGGGGAATTAACTGACTGAGATACAGGGAAATTAAAGACATTTGCAGAAGAGAACTGTCAAGCACCTGAAAACCAAATTGCTTTCTGAATAGCGATGTTGAATCAAGGTGCTAAATTTTTGATATCTCAGTCTGAAAAATAAGGATTGAAAATCTGAATTGTCATGATATCTTGGCAAGTCTTGGAAAAAAGGAAAAGGAATTACTTACATGCTTCATGTTCAAGGGACAAAAATTTTTCAGAGGATTTAATAATACTTAGAACACATTTAAAGATAGATTCCTAGTTATCAAGTATTTCTTCAAGACTTAATCAATTCAAACTTCAAATTAGTGAGTAACAGTGACTAATAGGTCATTCTGTTTAACATATAGCTATATTCTGTCATTCATTGTATAAGAAATTATGAGAGAAAGAAGGGAATGAACAGGGCTCTAGTTTTAGTGCATTGAAGGAAAAATGATTTATGAAAGTTGCATGAAAGACAAGAAGATGATTGTGGTTTGCCACCTCTGATTTCCTAAGTTCAGTCAGGTTTAATCAACGTGAGTTCCTTCTCTAATGAAATGTCTGAGTCTGCAAATGAGACATTAGTAGATATTGCCCTCCTCCAATTAAACAGGGCTTTAAACACATTATCCAAGAAACACCTAAGTAACCAAACTGAGGAAATGCAGTGGATGGCTGGACCACAAAGTGCATGGAAAGCAAACAGGACTACAGGACCCAAGAGACCACAGAATCATGGAATGGTTTGGGTTGGAAAGAACCTTAAAGATCCTCTAGTTCCAACAGCCTGCCATGGGCTAGCTAGACCAGATTCCTTAAAGCTCCATCCAGCCTGGCCTTGAAAATGATGGTCAAGGATTCCAGGCCCAGCTGACCAGCTCGATCTAAGAGATACTCCTCAGGAGCTGTAGTGGGAAACTGGGCCAGCTTACCTGGGCAAGAGTCTGAACAACCTGATCTAACTTTGCAATTAGCCCTGCTTTGAGCATTGGACTACAAATCTCCCAGAGATCCTTCCTAACTTGAATGCTTCTAGGAAGCTAAATACTAAAAATTCACAGCTGTTTAACTGCTATTTCCTGCTCTTCTCATTTGAGTTTTACTGTGCTCATTTTCATGGCTAACTCCAATATGTTTTTCAAAATATCATTTTCCTGATGATTCTTTATCTACAGCAACAGCAGTTTTCCCAGTTGTCTACAACAAGTTGCTTTGAATAATGAATTATACAGCCTGGATGACAGGTTGGAGTCTGTTGTCATGTTACACAGCTGTCTGAGTATCACCAGGGAAGGAGATGTGTTCTTAATGGGGCTATAGGTTTTCCAGGCATTAGGATTTTCTCCAACAGGCGATTCCCCATCCCTTTTCACTATATAGAACTTAATCAATAAAAGTTACATGGGAATATATGACTTGACCTTTCCAGCAGGAGTCCATCAAGAGTTTTCTAACTTTCAAATAAGCAATGCTCACAATGGAAAGTAAGGACAACACAGTTCAGCTGTAAGAAAAATTGACAAGGGTTTAAGTGCTTGAACAAAGTCCATGGAGACTGTTACTAACAGGAATAGGCTCTGGAACATGACTGTACTAAGGAAAAATTTTTGCCATAATCCACATTTGTAACACATTTCATGAGAACTGTTTTATGATGAAGCTGGGGCATTCCCTGAGTATTTAAATTGTTGAGCAATTATGCTTCCAGATTAGTGGGTAACAGGGCTCTGAAGACCGTGATCATGAAGACACTTTTACAGCAGACAATAGTACTTAGATGAGATGATGAGGTAGCAAAATGCCACCATGTGTCTTCCACAAACATGAAAGTATCTGAACAGAATAATGCCTGATTTCCCAATTATTTTAAGCTTGACTCCTGGGATAGTACAAAATTGTACCATTATATTCAGACTAAATGCTTGTTCTGATGGAACTTGTTGATATTTCATTTGTTATTTCAAAGAGCAATGTCAGTGATTTTACAAACAACAGATGCTCACATGAAAATGTACAGATTTTCCTCTCTGCTTTCCTATGGAATACTTGAAAAAAAATACTCTAGTGAAAGTTCTGGAGGCCAGCTATCTCATAAATTTTGTCTCAGTGATTTGAAAGCAAAAACCTCTGCTTAGTGATTTTCTGTTCTTTCCCTCTTTTTTTCGTTTTTTGTTTGAACTTTGCCAGTATATTTTGATTTTCAATCCATCCTGGTGAGGCATGTCAATAACAACAACACAAAAAAACCCCATACAGCTTTGAAACAAGAATAATATGAATATCTGCAATATGAAACTTCTTTTTATATGCTCAGAAATTCAGGAAAAGGACAAAAAGGAAGTGCTTTGTCTTTGCTCTTTATCACCCCAGTCTTTTGGGTTAATAACTAGTCTCAAACAAATATTTAGATTTATTTTGGAATTAAGATAATTTTTAAAAAATGCAATAATTTTCAGGCAGTATTGGAAATACACAGCTCTAATTCATCATCTGTGACAATATGACAACTTCTTTGCCTTAATTGCCCAGTGTTTAAAATAGGGGAAATTAGACAGAGCTGATGTCAGCTTAAGCCCAGATATGTTCTAGCAGTGTAATTACTAAGAAAAATAAATCAATTAGAATAGTTTGCTAACACAGAACCATTAGATCACATATTTTCTGTTTCATTTGCAGCCATCTGGTGAAGGATTCATTTTGTCTTGGCATAAGGACATTTCTGCTGAAGAAAAATGGGATTGACATTTTATTTTTACACTAACTTAAATTTCCTTGTAAGATAATTATTTATGAAATATGATATGTAATTTGATGCATGATCTCTGGACGAGGTTACTAAAGAAGGAATAAAATCGATATTTTTAGCAGTAGTACATAAAATATATACTCAGGAGTGCTATAAAGAAAATTGTCTGCTTACCAGCATAGGAGCTGATGTTGTGATAGCTGTTCTGCTGGCTGATATTGCTGGGATCTAACCCAGTACCTTTACAGAGAAAAATAGCAGTTGTTATTGCAATAAAGCCCTGTTACCAGCTGCTCTCATCCTGATGGAATGAGAGAGAAGAACTTTCTGTAAATATAAGTTCTATTATCTCTCAATATGCGTATGACATTACGCATATTGATATGGAAACCACTTGTTAATGTTGATGAGAAGCCACTGAAATTGTTATCCTGCTATTCAAAATTTGCCACAAATCTAAAACTGTTCGCACTGGGTTGAAAGCTGACACAGCCAAGATCTGATCCAAAGGTGTTGGTTGTTTGTCACCAGTGCCAGGCTTCCTCGTCCTATAACCATCTCTTTTCACATCAGGCAGCATTATAACATCCCCTAGCTTGGTATTTTTCTTATCTCACATACTGATGAGTCATTACATTATTTCTTTATGGATGCAGCAGCTTCTCTGTAACCAAAACACGTCCTTGGGTATGAAGAAATTAAGAGAGAAAAATCCAGTACAATTTTATTAATTTTTCAAGTGCATTTGCATTTAAATACTGAGTAATCAGGATATTAAAACACGCCTTTCCCAACTGAATGACATTTAGTGTCCAGTCTTCTCAGTAGGCTTTCCCTGCTAGACAAAAAAGGATAAAACCCCCAGTAGGACTCACTGCAATGTACATTCCCCAGATCTTGAATAACTAGAATAGATTTCTTTTCCAATTTTGTAATATTATTTGAAATTGTAGACTCTAGAACTATAAGCAGTATGAGGATATTAATCTCATCAGTACTACAGAAGTTGCTTTTTACTCCAACTGCAGCCACATACAAGACTTGGCATGTGTGTGTGTGTTTTTAGTGCAGTAAACCACTGCAGAATCCAGTGATTCTTTCTCTACTATGACCCCTATATTATAAATACCCTTTTCTGGAGTGCTACTCCTCTGTTGTAGGAATGACCTGCATTTCTTATACTTACATGGATAAAATTTTGTATTTACCTAAACTGAAAAAGCATCTTGATTGAATAAACCAGTTTACCAGGTAGTCTTGGTCATTGTATCTGACTGCTCTACTTCATCATTTTTCACTGTTCTACTACTCTTTGTTCCAATCACTGCTTTTATTGACAGTGGTGACATTTTTATTACCAGATCAAGAATAAAAATCTGGAGCAGTATCAGGTACATTTTACATGGTAAATTTTTCCCACTAGAAAAACCCATAATGAAAATTCTCCATGAATAACAACTCCTTAACATTTATCAGTTATACTATTCATCAGCTCCTTCTTGGTAATTCACAGTGCTATATTTTTAAATAGAATGTCACAAGGTTCTAAATCCTTACAAAAGTTTCAGTAATGCAATAATTAATAATGACTTGAATAATTCAGGTACTTTTTGGCATTCAAAAATTCTAATCTCCTCAGAAATATTTCTCTTTTTTTTTAGCAATCATAAAGTGCACTGGCATTACTTAAATTCAAATTCTCTTATTTTCCCTTTGGCTTAGAAAAACGCAAGTATTTTTCATTAAATATCCTTACTTGAATGCTTTTTACAGGCTGTTGTAATTCTTCTGAGCTTCTGATTTTTCCTCAGGATTAGTCAAAATGTTCATCAACAGTTTGGACAGTTTGGACTGATATTGAAATCATCTAGGTCACCCAAATTCCTCATTTTTTGACACCTGTAGATGATATGTGGACTGAAAGATACTTCATAATCTTTATGTTGTACAAGTACATTATTCTCACCTGTTTACGATTATGGAACAGAAATATTTACTGACTGCTTCTGCTTTCTATTTGTGGTTGTTAATCATATCACCTTGTTCTACAAATTACTCTTCATCAGCTCTCATGACACATCTGAACTACTTAGGATATGCTGCTGTGAGGGGAGTCAAAATATTACCTCTTGCTCTACAGTCTCTCACCTGGAGAAGTGCTACTGAACCTATTGCAGTGTCTCAGAAAAAAACCCAAACACATCCAACAAAACCAAAACCAAAGCAAGACCTAAACTGCTTTGATGTTGCTGTCTCTGTGTGTTAAAACATCTGATCATCTTTGCTCTCATGCTGTGTCTTTCTTTGCAGAATATTTTTTCCTCAGAGATTCAGACATAAAAGTAACATCATGAATGCTTTCTTGGGATACACTGTGCCTTTGTATTAAGACTTCTCAATAGCCTTTGTCTTATTTCAAGATCCTCTGCTCCCAAATGCAAAGTTATCTTTAAAGGTTACTTGCAAAAAAAAGTTACCAAGGAAACAGCTAATAAGAGTCTTTGTTCAGATAAGCTGAAAATCCATAGATATTTTCTCCTTCCATTTGTTTTCTTGGAATAAATGTAACTTGTATATAAAATCAATCTTGTCTTAAACACTATTAAATCCTTATAAAGATAGCTTTATCTAAACTGTAACAGAATGGAGCAGCAGCGATAAGAATATTAGTCCCTGTGTATCCATATAGTAAAAAATATTGCTGAACTCGCATAGATGCAGAACTGCAGAGATCAAGTAATTTGCCTGAAGTCAAATAATAAAGCACATTTGAAAGGCAGGACATCAGCTATAGGATTTCTCTCACAGCCCAGAACGTTTTCCATAATGTCCTTGGGGGGTTTTTTGCTGTTGTTTCTTTGTTTGATTGGGGTTTTTTTGTTGTTATGGTTGCTCTTGGTTTTGGGTGGTTTAGTTTGGTTTTTTAACTTTTTGTTTTTGTTTTTATTTGTGGGTTTTTTCGTTACAGCTGTCGAGATGTTTTGAAAATATTCATCTTTATGGATGGAAAATGTCATTCCTCATGAAAGGACTGAAATGAAAGAAGAGGGGGGAAATAGCAAGGGGGAAGTCATCTCCTGCATTTTTTGAACCCAGCTGTAAACTAAAACACAGAAAAATAAGTATTCATTTGCCATTAGAAAACAAGCCCATGTTAAAATCCCACCTCAAGTTGTAAGGACTAGACTGAAACACATTTCTCTTCAAAAGTTCGACAGCTGTGCTATATATCTGGAGACCATCAGTTTTCTTCTGAGAAGAAACTGAGGACCAGCAGCTGTAGAATTAGAATTTCTTCCTCCTTTCCTTCTAAATGTAACTATTTATTCAAAAAGAAACACAAAAAATAAGTAACTGATAGGAAAGTTAACAAGGGCCCTCTACTTGTTTACTATGAAGCTGTTTGCTCATGAAGCAAAAGGAGTGTGAAAGAGAGAAGGAACATTTTGTGCTGAGAAAGAAAAATACAGTGTTGATTCAAGTTATTTCCATAGGGAAGCAATGTTGGGAGGCTCCACTAAGTTGCCTGGCACTTGCTGGCAGAAAAAAATAAATGAAAACACAGCTTTAAGAACAGTGCTGTATTTACTGATGCCAATAAATGGAGTAAAGCTGGAAGGTGTTCAAGATTGCTGAGTGGCTGATTGTCACAACTGGTTGTTTTTGACACCCGAGTGTTCTACACATTGATACACGCACCCTGCCAAGCCACAGGCTGCATCTTTCCAGGAGTAAAGATTCCATAAAGACACAAAGCACCCAGTACTAATGCAATGTATAGTTGTGAGTTTAGGTGCTTCGTTTAACATAAACTGTGTTCCATATCCATTGTGTTGTTATCTTTCTGAGCAGGTTTGCTCCCTGACAAATTAAAGTTCACTCTCTAATTTACGATGACAGTGCTAAATGACTACCTCAGTAATTTTACCCAGAAATGTCATTCCTGTTTTGATAGTCACTGACGGAACTTGATATCAAGATTTGAAGAAATACTAAATGAAAGGCTTAGAAACCAATTAGTAGTAAAGGCACAGTTTGGAAATATCAGCGGAACAAACATACAGTCTGCTGCTTTCAGTGGTTGTCACTGCAACTTAAGTCCCTGAAGTGAACTAGTGACATTTTCAGGTATAAATTCAGAAGCATAAATTTCTTGCTATATTTTGATGCCTGTTGTATCGCCTGAAGCAATAATACATCAATTTTTTTTTTCCCCTTAAATCTATGTTACTAAACTATGGTTTACAATATAGCACACACCTGTGCCAATAGTCCTTTAAGTACAAACAACACAAAGATAACTATGTGAACCTGCTGTTGGGTAAGAATAAAGCCCATATTACCAAACCTGTTGAGAACTTTATGATCAGTTCAAGGAGTGAATGCCCAAATCAAACTATCTTGCTGTGATTGAATGTTCTGAGATTGAGTGTTCCTTACTTTATGGAGATTTTTTGGTTTCTATTTGATTACTCTGAAATTGAAACATATGGGTTAATGGATGGTTTTTAAGTTTCTAAACAATCAAGATTTGAACAGCTATAACTCCTAGCAGCTCGATTTTAGTACCAACTGTAAATAGTGACTCTATTTACCAAAAATTAAGGGGGTTTATTTTTCTGTCCTCTACTCATTATGTTTTTCTCACTTCTAGGTTTGATTTGCTCATCACACAAATGGAAAACAAGCTTTCCCTCACAGCCATTCACCCAAGTCACTTTGGTTTCTGACAGTGGGCCTTTCTCTCTGACACAACACCAGTGACAACAGAGGTTGTGTTAGCCAAACTGTGATCTAATCTCCTTTTCAATTCTACCATTGTCCTCAAAACGTGATCTCAGTGACACCAGGATAAATATGCATCAGAATTTTTGTCCTAAAGGATATATGAGTGAGAGAGCAAAACCTGAAAATTCAGCTGCTGCAGGGTTGGAGTTCAGGGCTTATTTTATTCAGTTGACTTCTTTAATCTGACTGTAATTTTTCATTCACCTTTTCCAGATTCAAAATGGAGGGAACTCTTCTACTATTATTATTACTTCTTCCACATTTTGAGGGTTTTTTTAGAAACCTTGAACACATACATTTAAAACAGCTTATCTCCTCCCCTCCACTCTCCATTTTATAAACTCTCATAATCTAGAACCTAAAGCCATTATTCTGTTTTCTTTCTACATCTTAGTAGATAGGCGAACATACTGTTACACAATTCAGAATGTCTCCCCCCAGAAAAGAAGTACAATTAGGGTATTTTGTCAGAACACATGTTGAAATTGCTGCTGGGCAGTGGGTAGCTGTTCTGGTTATCTCAGTTAGCCATTGTTATCTGTTGTGAATATTTTTTTTACTACAGGTCACCTCCACAGCTTTTCTTTCTCACTCCTCTTAAAAGTCCCTTTAGTTTGTTGATATCTTTCTAGGAATAAAATTTTCAGAACAGACCAAAAAGCCTTTCAAATGTAACATTTCAGGAGGGTATGAAGCATAAAAATAAAAAGCATTTAGAACTATAGGAAATATGACTAGGTACAGTTCGTGTGTTGCTGGGGGGAAACAGATCACAGTAGACACCCACATACAATATGCTGTCTACCATCATTCACAAGAGTTCCAGACACCTCCCACTATCCAAGGTATTTGTCTTGGGTTCCTTTCCCCTCTTGATGCATTAGTGCTGCCACTTTGCGGCTTAAACTTTTTCTCTGTACTCTCCTCCAACCTGCTGTAATTTGTTCCTTGCTTGTCTTTGCTCCTTCATTTTACATAATCTCTTCAATTGCCATGCTCTTAAAATAAATCCAACAGACAGAAACACATTCACATGCTCAATGCAAAATCTTGTTCAAGATTTTGAAGGTTCAAAGAAGGGTTTTAACAATCAGGGAAATACAGCAACTATCCATTGTAAAGATAAGTGTTGAGTACTTCAAGACTGCAAGTTCCAACTCTGTTGCTGCATCATCTATAAAAGTGAAGATTTTCTCCTCCTTTAATGGATAGCAAAATAACAGAGGCCTTATCTAAGTCAGTGAAACAAAAACAAAAATCATAGTATCATTAGAATTTAGTCTGCTTCACCGTAGAAGAGATATAAAAGTCCCTTGCATGATCACAAATCATGAGTAGTACTGCCTCCAGGACTGATAAAGCAAAATAATTCTACATGGGTATTATAAAAACATTTGAGAAGGTAAATTAAATTTGGTGTGCTTTTCTTGCACAGGGCAAACACCATTGCTAATAATCATTTGAAAACTTATTGATATTATGAAAGTTATTTGAAATAAAAGGCATTGATACCCTCTATGCTAAGGCCAGACTAGACCAACCTCAGGGTACAACTACCTTCTTTACAATGTCTTTTAAAAATCACAGTAGTTCTTTGGCTAAGCACCTTTTGATCTCATCAGTGACTGAGACAGAAAAAAACCTATCTGGAAACTGGAATTAGAAACTAGGAATAACCCACCAGAAAGTCAATTATATTATGTTTAACCATAGTTAATTATTATTTGTTCACCAAAATCAACAGTGGACAGACCATTGAATGAAATGTGAGTCAAAGTAATTTGACAACTTCGTCACTGAAGAGTACAACAAACACTGTGAGCACTGAGGACCAAATCAGGACTTTTTTAATTGATGGTCTAGAGGTCTGTTACCACCATACACCTTCCAGGAGCCCGCTTAAAATGTGGTGTGGTCAGTTCCAGGGAGATGCACACCTGACATGCGAGTTTGTGTCAGCTCTTTCCACTCATATTCATCAGTTCTACCCTTAACACAAACTCTCATCAAAGGGGTAGACTCTCTACATGAAAGTGGCCTTAAGAGCAGTGGAACTGATTTGAGTCATTGTGAAACATCACAGGTAAGCCTGGATATCCCATTTCTAGGTGTTAAGAAGTACAGGTTGGATTTTGCCTTTCAGTTGTTTAGGTTTCAGTTGCCTAAAATGAGATTCAAGCCTTGTGATTCTCAAATCACTTCAGAAAATGGGATTTGAGTAGGTCTGATTTTTTAATCACCATTTTTATCTTAACAAATTTGATTTAGAGCTTGAAAAATGCTGTATGCACTTTAATTTGCGTGTGTCATTCTACTTTGCATTGCTGACTAGTGACTGTAGCTTCCTACTCAGAATTTTTGCATTTTAGTCTTTGACTGCTCAGGTTGCTCACAATAACAAAGACTATCTTTTTTAGTATAGTAAAAACTAATGTAATATCTTCTACTTCACAGCAAATAAATTAATTAATCAATAATAATTGTATTTCCCCTCTAAGGATTTCTTAGTATTTGATACACACCCTGACACAAACTTGGAATCTGTCACCAGTATAAAACAGTTATAAATAAATAAAAATATAATTAAAATAATACATAAAAATAATATTGATCAGAATATGAGACAATAAATAAATTATATTGATAAAATAATTGATGTAACTTTATTAGTCTCAATCAAGTTAAATACAAATTTTTATGTAGTTCCAATTTGACACATTTCTCTCATTTCAGGATGTCAAGAAGCTTATGCTGAATGTCATCCTCTTGATTAATTCCTTGGGAAAATGGTTCAGCCGATAAGAAACCAGTGATGGCATCAAAGGAAACTTTGTCCCATGAACAGAGAATTTGATCAAAGGTACTCTGGGCCTTAAGACCTTGGCAACAGATGGATTATGACTAAAATCTGGTAACTAAGGGAAGGATTTTGAATGCAGCTTCAGATTTTCCATGCTTTGGTTTTGCATGTTTAATTTGAGCTGACTGGAAGTAGATTTATTTCTTTTTTATATAGAATTTTCTGAAAATCTGGATCTTTTAGAAGGCAAAACTGTCGACCAACCTTGTAATTGTCAAAGTTCTCAAAACTATCTTCTGTTACCAAAGTATATCTTACTGCTTTTAAATTAATCATTTTTGTATAAATTTTCTAGAAAAGCATTCAGAAGGAAACCTCCCCTGTGCCTTCAGAAACTGAGATGATACATGCAGATGACAACTCATGACTTTTTGACATTTAAAGAAAAAAATTCATCACCCCCCTAGTCAGATGCTGGAGAAGGATGAAACACACCAAAGGTTAGGTTTGCCTCCAGAGAACTCTGTCTATGGAGAAGATTCAAAAGCCAGAGAGAGAAGAGGAAAAAGAAAACACATTTCTTGCCTTAATGACATGAAAATGAATCACACGTTTTAAAATCCAGCAGTGCTTTTTTTGATTCTTGGCCGCAGTTTTCTGGTAACACTTCCATCAGTCACACTCATTTGAAGCATGTGGTGGCACGTATTAGAGATGTGAAGCCACAGTTTCTGCATTTGCAATTTCCCATCTTCAAAGTGCTTTTCATTTTTAACATAAATCTGGAGAAAACTGTGTGATGCGTGAAAGATATTTCTCCCTTTTTATTCTTAATTCATCACTGTTATTTTCTTTAGTTCCTCCCTTACCCAGGATGCTAATATTTATTTGTTTCAAGGACATCTTTCAAGCCTAATGGAGCCAACATCCAATATCACCTTCAGCTAAGCCCTAGCTAAATGCAAATATCAACCATTATACTTCAGCAAAAAGGGAAAACTGTAAACATTCCAACATAAAAGCTTCTGATCTTCACTCTTAAAACTGCACAGATCTGGACAACATACAAAAGGACCCAAGAGTTAAATTAGCATAATACTGAGTCACCCCTATTGACCTCCATTGGTTTCAAATACAATTTACTTTCAAGTGCTCATTTGTGTAAACACATAATTGCAGGGAAAGGACAAAAAACCATATGAAAAAATATTATTTACATGTAAGAGACCACTAGGGCAGACTAAAACACCTGAACAATTAGTGCAGAAGGATTGTTGTTATATGTCAGAAATTTGCAAAAACCTAAACAGCTTGTGGGCAAATATATATTGGATGCACACATTCATTTATATGTATGAATAAAAATGGAAATATACAAACTCTTCTAGATTATTATGGAAAAGCAGAAGTGTCAGTTTAGGTATTTTAAGTTCTTCTTATTTCCCACACACATGAAGTGCCAGTACATGTGCTTGAAACACTGTTGTGGCAGACTGGCCTATAATTGACCGTGTAATGACTTCATACCTGGACATGATCCAGAATCTCCATAAAAAAAGCCCTTGAAATAAAGCTTTATTCAGGTCAGTGATGCTTCACAGAGGTATGTGAAGGCATTGCATCTGTGAAATAGTACTTTCAGATGACAAAATACAGAGTGATCTCAGTAAACTGCAGGTGCGGTTTGAAATCATCAAAAGAAATTTAATAAAAACATGAAAGATTCTACATTTGAAAGAATGAAATCCAGCACTGAGATTAAAAAAATGCATATGCTACCACAAAGAAGCATGTGAAGGAATTAAGCAAATCATGTACATTTTCAAAACAATATTTTATCTGACTTTTAAAAAGGCATATTGCAATGTGAAATGTATTAGAAGACTTGATTATAAGACAAACATGGAGTTTTTACCTGTAAGACAATAAGAAAGACTGAGACAAGCTAAAGAAAGTTCAAAGGAGACTGGAGAACAACAAGCTGTTTAGGACAATATACTAAAATAGAAGTTTGGATTTATTTAATCTAGAAAATATTAGATAAAGACAATTCTAATTTTCCAATAGTCATTGTTTTTACAGTAACAACAAAGAAGAATGATCAATCATTGAGACGGTTTAGTAGAGGTCAAACAAGAATTGTCTTAATTTGCAGCAACAGGATTTAGGGAAACATTTCTAAGAGTTTAAGAAAGCACTACAACAGGTTGTCTAGATGGGCTGCAGAATTGCTTTTCTTTGAGATTATAAATTGAATATCTGTTGGAGGTGGCCCCATTATATATTACTTGCCTTTTTCAGTGCAGGGTGCGGTATTAGGAGGCTAATTAAGATCCTTCCCAGCTTTACTTTTTGAAGATTTATGATACATGAGATCATGGGCTGTGATATATAAACCCTTTTCCTAAAGACATGTAAGAAAAACTGTCACACATAACTATTTTTTATTTCATTAACCAAGCAGGTAACTCTTATAGTTGAAGAAAAAAAACTTACTCTTTATGTTCAAAAAAATAATATTCAAACTTTAGCTGGATTTGGCTTCCTTTCTGCTGGAGGTCAGTCATGCAAAGGACAATGACCTATTGGCCAGCTCCTAGAAACACAAATGCCAAGTTCTGCTCAGTGTGTTAGAACAGTAAGTAGGAATTAACATTAGCACAAAAAGAGATTTTTTTTTTCAAAATCCCTCAGAGACTCAACAGCCTGACAGAAGTCAAATACCACTGTAAATCAGCAGGAAGCTGCACACTAAGGCAGTACTTTTCCTAGACCATTCAGTTCTTTCTGCAAAGGAGTCATACCTTGTGTTATCTAATTGATGACTGAATATCTGGGAATATATTGCAGGATATTGCAATTCACAGAAATGGGAGAAGCAAGTGATTTCTAATTGCACTGGCCAGGAATCAGGTTATTGCTTCAATGAGCTTGTTGTCCTTAATGAAAGATTGAGGCTGAGAAGGAGAATGGGATCCTATATCCCAAATCAGGCCCTTATCTCCAGCCCCTTTGCTCCATGTGTGCAGCCCAGGCAGAGAGTGCATGAGCATCTCACGTGCCAAAGAATATAACCATAAAACGTCAAGAAAAAGATAGAGAAATGCTTAGCATAAACTTGGGTCTTTTTTTCAAGCACTTTATCACTGATTAAAGATCTTCAATTTCAGTCCTTGAGGCAGTCCTGCTCTGGGTACAGTTCCTATGAAAACCCTTCAGACTTGCATGAATAATGAAGAATCTGACTTTACAAAAAAAAAAAGAAAAAGAAAAAAAACTTTAAAAAAATATTGGTTGCTAGCTATGTAATTTTAAAATAATATCTGTATGTATGTATCTCTTCTGACAGCTCTTCACAAATTGTTTGCTAGGGCTGTGGCTCAGGTGGGGGCTGAGGGTCAGAGGTGCCCTGATCTGGGATGGGTCCTGCTGTAACATCCCCACAGGCTGCTGTGGGCATCCCCTGATCCCCTTGGGGCATGAGGGACTCTGCAGACAGGCCTGACATCCAGGAGGGACAAGGCTGCTTTCAGGGTCTAACAATAACCAACTGCACTGTAGGATCTGTGAAATTCAAACCCATCTCCTCAAAGACTTCTCAGAGCCCAATCACATAGCTGTTAAGGAAGATTTCTGGTCTGGGAATTCGACACATTATGCTACATACCCAGCAGGAGCGCTAAAATTTCACGGTGTGCAATCACTGAGGTGCATTTTGGGAAGTGCTGATGTGCAGAAAAATGTCCTCATCCATTCTTTTGTAATATCCACCTTGGATGCTGACAGTAACAATCAGCAGCCTCATTCATGTGCTGCCTCATCTGAAGAATATGTACAAATGGGCCCAGAATAGAAAGTGCACTGTCAGACTCCTCTGTGGACAAGGTTTATTAAACATGGTGTGGGTATAAACAAAGTTGGCTCTTTTGCATTTTGGGAAGGAGAAATTATGTCATTTATTAATAAGGATAATTCTGTCACTAAGGAATTCCCTTAAACACAAGGTCAGGTTCTGCCCTATTGCATCTCTGGGACAAATACCAGTGTAGATGGATACCAGTGTTATATTTCACAGGAATAGAAGGGGAAAAAAATATAAGCTTGAGTAGAATATATGTGGGGTTTTTTGGCCTTAGCTCCTAGAGTAGCATGAGTGAATTTTAGACATATGCAATTGGTGGATCTGAACATACTATAAGTTTATTGGAATTACAGAAGCTTAAAGAGAGCTATGGACCAGGGTCAATTTGGTAGCCAATACACCGAAACTGGAATAACTTATCTTGGTTCTCATCAGAGGAAAGCGTGAACTCGGAGATCCGTAGAAGTGATGGTATTTTCATGCTGTGTTAATTACAAAACACCTAATAGTTCACCACTGGAAAACCATAACACATTGTAGGAGTAAATGTTTCTACAGTGGGTTTTGTTTTATCACTTGCAGTAAATAATGGAGTGAGTTAATGGGGAACAAAAACTCTCAATCTACATATATTTGCATTTTTCAGAATTTCTCTTTGTATATTCTTAGGACAACTATTTTACAAGAGAAAACCACTGTATTTTAAATAGAAGAAAATGTCATGTATTACCACAGTAGTAGAAAAATGATACAAATTGGTTAGTATTTTGTATCTGATGCCTTCATATCGAGCATGCTGGGCCCTGTCCTGGGCTATCCTCCAAATCAAAACAAACCATTGCCTTCCACTCTCCCTGGGGTATGACCAATCCACTCTCTGACCCATGAGATGGTGCATACTTGACCTTTCATCATCCAGACTTTTTTACTAAGCCTTTCAGGGTTTTCTCAGCAATCAGTGGAGACATACATACCTCTCAAAGGCAACTCGTAACTGTGTAAGACAGATGACTGGATGCCAGAAGATACTCTCTGGAGGTATTTCTCCTGCTCTCTACTCAGTATAGAGAACCAAGAGGATGGTTATTTCAAGGAGACGAAGTTAGATTAAGGGAATCTCGCATTTAATCCTTGTGGGTTTTTTTCATTTCCTACAGATAATTCCATTATCTGTACCACAATGGAGATTAAATCTAGAGATGGAAGTTTGCTTTCAGTGGGGCTTGTAGGAGTGAGAGTCTCACAACTATTTTAGCCAGAACTACTTTTGTCTTTTTTTTATGAGTTCTATAAAAAAATTATATGGTTTCCACAGTAGAAGTTATAAACTATTTATACTCCTCTCTTTTTAACTCATTATTTCATACATTTTCTCTTTAACACAACACTCTTTAGTTTACTTCGGTGAGGAAATCCTTATTAGCCAGTAGGTAATAAAAAGCTTGGAGATATGGGTCAGGTAATGAGTTATGTATCATCTGACCCACAACAACTATCAAGTACCTTGCCTGTCTTTAGTCCTCAGTGGGAGACAGTTTTAAAAATAAACTATCTGAAGGCACTCTTAGTCATAAAGGAACTATGGTTTGTAAAGATAAATAAAGCTAATTTTTCCTTAAATTACAATAATCAGCCGCACAAAGTTTAACCACAGAAAATTAGATGTAACTGCAATATTTTTTAGTTGGGATCGACAGTTTTTGTCTAAATCTGAGCCAGGGATTGTGATGGTGGAGTGGTATTCCTAATTTCTGGCAAAGCTTTCAGTGACATTTCTTTTGCGAAACTTGGAGGAAAAGAGGTGTTGTGACATTTTGGTGCATTTTAATTCTGTGGTTTTGTTTTGGCCTTGTCACTTAATTTATCATTACATTTGCAGAACAGTCTAGCAAATAAAATTAACTTGCATCATTTGTTTCACATATGAATTCACATTGCTCCAAATAGAACTGTGCCATTTCCTAATTTCACACCTTCAACAGCCTCTCCTTGTAACTCAGAGTCATTTTGGTGATCACATCTGTCTGAATGAGTGGAATACACCCCTCGTGAAAGGCACAGTGATTTTGGAAATGGCTCTTTCTGAATAGCAAGATTGTCAGGTACTGGCTTTCTCTGAGACAGTCCTGGGGTTATGAAGAACCTGTTTTGGTGATAACACAAATTTTGCCTCATTTTCCTATTAAGGCTGTCAGGAAAGCAGAAGGATGGGAAGGAAAGAAGCATATGGCTATATTGCTAAACAGTGCAGTCTATAGAAGGGATTTTAAAAGTGAAACATTTAGTGTTGAACACCTTTCATTGCCGTAGGCAAATTTAGGGGGCTATGTTTGGGATCAGTTTCCATTTGTTTTGTTTGGATCAAACACCTATTAGTGGCAGAAGCACACTGAGTATATTCCTCTGACACATTTTCTGTTTTGGCTTCATATGAGATGGACATGATTTGCATGTTCTGAAACCATCAATGTGAAGTGAATCATGGTTAGTGGGCAAAAGCAGGAAATGCTCTCCAAAAATTCCTCTCCCAAAACACAGATGTAGACATAAGTTCTGTTTCAGAAAAGGAGAAATCTTGGTGTCTCACTGCTTGCTCAACTCATGGTGTCAACAGAACCTCTGCCAAAGCCATGTCCAAGATCTGCAGAAGAATGAGACAAGTAGCCACAGACAAAAACATTCATCACCGAGGTACTTTGTCAACCAAAATTCCTTTCTGGTGAGACACAGCTGGTGTGCAGGCTTGAGCTGTAAAGGCAACTGATCAAGAGCAGAAAAAACATTGGCAGTCAGCATGGACTGGGGGGCTACAGGGTTCTGGGAGTGGCCTCTTCCCACCATCAGACCACTCTGCTGTTCTTAGCTGAGGAAGGGTGCCTGGCTGGTGCTCTATCTTCTGGCTCATGCCTTTTTATTTGTCCAGTAACTGTCTCTTCAATGCAGCTCATGCAGCACTCTCCAGCAGCAGGGCATGGGTCTGGGAACATGAGAGTAAACTTTCATTCTTTCAAATGCATAGACACTGCTGCCTCAGGAAAAAACACTCAGCATGAGAATGAACACAACCAGTACATCAAAGTTCCAGGAGGTGGGAAGGAGCAGGTTAAGAGCACAACATAATCTCTTGGTGTACAAGACAGCATAGCTGCTTCCTTTTGTGATGCCAATGCTGCAAAGAGCAAGAGGGAAGAAATTGCAGAAGAGCTGTCTGCTTGTTAGGCCCTCTCAGAGGAGAGGGAATCCCTCCTTAGAGGTATTTGGGAAGACTGAAGATACAATTTCTTCATCTTTTCTTGTTTCCAAATAACAGGAGTTGTTCTTCTCTTCCTCATTTTAGTGTTGTGTTTGGAGTATACCTTTCACAAAATGCTTCATGTCAGTGTGTGTGTGTGTGTGTGTGTGTGTGTGTGTGTGTGTGTGTGCGCGCGTGCCCGTGTGTGTGAAGAACAGATACTGATTGAGAAAATAAATCTTTTTCTAGAATTTTTTTCTTTAAAAAACTGGTCTAAGCAGCAAAGCACTTTCTCTTTCAGGATACTGAACCTAGTCTTTTAATTTTCTGTACATATTTGTACAGAGACAGAAAAGATTACTGCCTCTGCTTAACCTGATGCTGGCCTTGGGGATTATGCAGATATTTTGACCCTTGTTCTTTAACAGTTTAATTCCAGACAATGTAGAAAGAAATAAATTTTTTGATGACTTTGCACATTTCTTACAAGTGTTGACTGTCTTCAGGTCTTATACATATACATGTACATGTACATAGAACATGCAGAAGCAGACTGAAAACCAGGTAGGTTTGATGACATTGTTCTTTCTCAGACTGCACCAGAGAGGTAAATTTGTTGCTGGGTTTTCATTCTCTGGGATTTGACTGTTTGCACTGTTTGCAAGGAGGAGAAACAAAATGTCTTTGTCATCCAACTTTTTTTTTCTTGGGTTTTTTATTCCCCACCCTCACCCTCTCCTGACACAAGACAGCAGTAGCCATCCAGGCTCTCTTTCCAGGTGGTGTGTTGTGTGTAGTGATTACACAGCCTGTAACTAAGCTTCAGGAGTGAAGTGCAAGTGAGTGCCAAGAAGGCCAGAAGGAGGAAGGTGGATTTAGATGGTTGAACTTTTTTCTTCTTTCTTGCTAATACTGGGAGAATCTCTTCCTTATAATAGAATAATGAGGAGGAAAACTTCTCAAAATCATGTCCTAAGCATGCAAACAACTTTTGCTTCCAGATGTCTTATAAGCTTGACAGATTTACAGGCACCACAGATAGAAGTGACACACACATCAATGGAGTTGCAGCATTTTTATATTAAAACTTGTGCAGAATTGCCTTACACGGCTCCTTCTTTCCAAGAAGAGATTCTAACTTATTCTGAGCTTACCTGCTCATGCACAAATAAACATACAACAGAAGAAAAGCCAAGGGTGGATTTGAATGACTAATGCATTGGGAAGTGTGAACACTGCTCCACTTCTCACAGACACTGGAAAGCTGGCACCCTCTAGTCCTCCTACCATGACTCAGGGTGGAGTGTGAAAAGGAAGATGTTATACAAGTTCACCCATTAGAATCAAGGCTTTCAAGCAGTGAATTAGCTTCTGTATACACCAGTTCCTGATGGAACTAGGGTGACAGAGGAGCTGGTAGCTGGCATCTCTCTTCTAGCAGGTACCCTGACATGTTCTTCCAGTACCTACTGAACCACAAAAGGTGAGGGCCTGCTCTGTGGAGCCAGAGACAAACCTCACAATGGGAGCAATCCCAGTCCTTTGGAAATAAAAAAGAAAAAGAAGGTGACAGCAAAATTGGAGACAGTGAAACTCTGCTGTCAACTCAGGACTGTATCAAAAAGTCATTTGGCCCTTTTGAATGTGTTCAAAGTTCTTGTCAAAGTGAACAGAAAAGATCTCTTGTTTTCACTCTCAATCTGGCATTTACTTTGCCAGTCAATAGTCCAAGGCATGGACCTTTCACAGGCGATGTCTGTTTGTCAGTGGCTAATAATCTCTTGTTGCTGAAGACTGAAATGAGCATCAAACTCGTGCAGATGTCCAAGGTGGGCAGTGAAATAACATTAACTACAAGGGCAGGTAAGATGAGGCAGCATAAACACTGCACTCTGAGTGAACCTTGAAAAAACATAGGCATAAACAGGGAACTTGCAATCTTTAAGGAAGTAAACTGGACTCTGTATCAATACATAGGCATTTGTTCATAAATTCATTACAGACAAAGCTTTGGTAAAAGAATCTTCTTACTGAAATGTAGAAATCTGGAGCTGAAGTAAGAAAACAGTTTACCAGGTCTAATAGAAGTCTCTCCCAGAGCTATTTATCTATCTCATGTTGGATGTTTTGGTGTAACTTAGGACGGATTAGCTTTCTTTTCTCTATTCAGTCTCCAACTGTACTCTCCTGTTGAGAGAGTCCAGAATGAGTCCAGACCACTCACACCTGTTTCTGTCTCTGCAGAAGATCTCAGCAGTAGCTGTTTGTGTGATAATTCCTACTACGAACCAAATGGATGGGGAAGCAGTGATAAACAAGATTAGCTTCACCATATGGCATCAGACACATTACTCCTCAAAATCAAATCAGTATGCTGACTCTGAGATTCCTATGGTCATAGCTCCATCTCTGGAATGCTTCTGTGTCTGTGGACAGCTCAGCACTATGGCAGCTGGCTGAGTTGGCTGACTCTATCATCTTCTCTATGCTGTCAGTGCAGACTGTCCTTGCAAAGCATTCAGATATCTGTCTCCAACCTAAGAGTTTTACTGGCAAGAAGGATGCACAGGAAAACTGAATAATTAATAAGAAAAGCATACAAAAATATGCTGACTGGATGTCAGAAAAGGGTCTACCCCCAAAAGTCAAAATACTTTTTCAAAGTGAACAAAAAAAGTTTTATTGGAAATGTTTCTGCAGTTTCTTATGGGAGATGGCTCCCTAATCCCTGATGGTCCATTTCTCCTCTGCAGACAATCTCTTCAGAGCAAACTCTGACTCTCTCCCATGAGACATCATAAAACTGTCCTCTTGAAGACTGTGCATTATGGGAGCTGACAGTCAGCAATGCAGTCAGTTGGAAGCAAAGACCTAGAGAAGAAGGGCACCTGCATTCAGGCACCATCAATCACAACTGTCATAAAGAATTTTCAAATTCAAAATATTTGGGGGAGATGGGGAGTTTATTTTGGAGTCTATATCAAAGTTATCTATCAAAAGTAAATGTATTTTGTAAAACACTTGTGTTAAAAAGTCAGTTTTCCAAGGAGAAACAGTTTTGCTGGAGATTTTCTGGTCTGAAAGACAATGTAGAAGCTAATGTAGTCTTGGACTGTCCAAGTGTTTGACATGACAAAAACATTATGACATTTGCTCAGAATAGCTTTTAAATCTAATAGATTGGATGCTAAATTTGTCTGCTAAAAAGCATCTTAATTTTACTGGAACACAGGTGGTATTTGATCCCATGGATAGAGTTCATAAGTATTTGATAAACACTTTTGATAGAGAGAGGTAAGAGACCTGAAGAAGTTCTATGACCATGGTGAAAGGCAGCTTCTTAGGCACTGGGACAGAAGGAAGCCCGAGCTACTTAATACAAGTCCTGCCCCAAAATTCAACTGTTCATGATTTTGAAAAGCCACTGCATGGCACTGCATGGCATCCTATTCACCCAGAAAACCTGCAGAGGAATCAGGAAGGAGCTAGAAGCTGTGTAAGCTACAGAGGGAGAATGTTAAGGGCACAGACACAAAGATAATCAGTGTTCATATTGCCTGCTGTTATCAGGATAGACCCATTATTCCTCTATCAGGTGTGCGGTTTGTAGCTCAGCAACATGGGCATGGTGCATGCTGGAATGAAGGGTTCATGACCACTAAACACTTTTCAATACCACTGTTAATATGTGCAGTTTTTATACCAAAAGTATTAGACATATTACAGAGCAGGAAAAGGAATAAATTATAACTTTTCTGAAGTTTCTGAGACGTGAAATTATGCGTTATGAATTCTTTATAGAGATGTCGCTACTAGCCATCTTCTGTTTTATTTCTAGCTGCAACACTTAGTTTCTGTGAGAAATGAATGAATATGTTAGCCAAGAATTTCCAAAGCAATGAGTCACTTAAGATTGGCAAAGGAGAGGGGATGGGGAGCAATAGCTCCTTCCCCATTAGTATCACCTGGCTCAGAGTGCCTACTCCAAGCTACGTGATTGGATAGAAATGCCAGCACACACATTGCTCTCCCTTCCTTTCCTCCCAATCTACAGTCCAGACACATCCATCTGACAGGTTTCCATTTTTAAGTTCCCTAGTCAATTAATTGGCACATTCCTTTAGACCTCTCAGCGCTGGCATGCAAAGGTGCCAGTTATTTTTAGAAATCCAAACTGCTGCTTTTCATGAGTAGAAAATTCACATTTTAAGAAAAACTGTCACAGTTGTTTTGTCTTGAAAGAAAACACATCACCAGGAGCTAAAGGCTGAGTTTTTGCAGTTCTATGTTTGCATTGCATAGGTCAGCTGCAGAGTGGCCGGAGGCTGTGACATTTGATAGGAAGTTGGTAAGCACATTCAAAACAAGATGAGAGCAGGACACTTCCTTATCAACCTGGCAGAGAGGGCTGGTGATATGTTCAGAATTATCAGGCATGTCCATGTTTCTTTATCTCCTTTCTCTCTGACTTGGAGCTCCATCTCAGGGTAAATAATTAGCATTTACCAATAGCTTCTTTTAGGAATTTACTTCTTGGGATTAAGGAGATTTATTAGCCCAAAACCTCTGATGTACTTAGACTCCAACTGTGCATATTCATTCCCCAGGCATGTCAGTCTGGCACCTTTCACTAGTGCTACAAGCACAAAGAAAATCATGGAATTATAATCCAACAAGACAAAGGGTCAAATACAAAGTGCCCTCTCTTTCTCAAAATATTTACTCCTTAAGCATTACACCTATTATCATTCCTAGCTTAATGAAAGGGGGAAAGACAGCAGAAAAGGCTTTAGAAAGCTGAAAAAAAAGGTGTGAATTCTGTGGGTCACTTATTGTTTCTCTGAGTTTGTATCTAACCATAACTCCAGTGGAGGAGATGAACTCCCAATAGTCCCATCCCAAACAGAGCTGAACTAGAATAAAACTGGGTGCAGTTTGGTCTCTAGAGTTTCCCACTGTATTCGCAGCTCTGATTCCAAATCGGATGGTGAATACAGCCCTGAAGGAAGCCTACATATATTCCTGAAATTATAACATAGATATAAGGGTCCTACTGAGTCCTCTTTCTGCAGCTTCTATTGGGAATTATTTACTCAAGGCAGCCTTTCTTCTAAATATGTTTAAATTATGCTTCATTTGAGTTAGTTCTGCAACATCAACAGAGCCGTGTAGGACTGAGATGGAGTTTATGGTTCACATTTTAACAGCACGGCAAGGGCTAAAAAGTGTTTCAGCTCACACCTAGTGCTGTTGAAAGTTCCCTGTTGATGGATTGAGGTGTTGCAGGGGAGGTTCAGCTGTTACTGAGAGTATCTGATCTGGAAATCAGCAGGCAGCTAAAAAAGATGGAATCTGCAAGGATATTTTTACGTTAATTTTCCCTGAGGCAAGAAATTGCAATTTTAGAAGCACCCAAGATTATACCTATATGTCATAAAGCAGTGCAGCATGAAGATACCTGAGCAAGTGCTGAACAAACAAGCTTTATTGTGGAGCTCCACTGTGACTAATTAACACAGCTAGAAATTGCTATATTAGTCCGGGCAAACTGCCACACAAACCTACTATACTGCTTTTTGTATCCAAGCAAATTACATTAAAGCTACCTAAGACAGCTGGAATGCAGTACACTTTCAGGGAAGGAAGAACCTTACTCCCACAAATTATTAGAGATGCAAGGCTCACGAAAGCCTGTCACCCCTGAATTCTATTTTTAAAGTAGGAATAAGCTTAAGGGAACATGGCACTTCAGGAAATTGGTCTCTACACAATCTCACTGTAAATTCTCACTGCATTATCCACTAAAATTCCTTAACCATCCTGTCTGATTTAGGTAAAGGTTCTATGTGCTTAAGGAGTATGAAAACAAATAACCCCTAAGAAACCCAGAGTAAGGTGATTCTTTCATTTTAAAGGTTACTTGTATAATTACTAACTGATTAATATTTTTTCATCTAACATTCCTTCCAGGAATGAACTCACAGTTTTTACCACACTCCTGAGCCAAGGTCCTACTATACTACCGTAGTTCTTTGACATTCTTTTTAAAGGCAATGTTATTCCTCCTAACTTGTATCTTTGCAAGTAGCAAAGAAACAACCCCCTATACTGGGCTGAAAGTGACATTTATCATCTTTGAAACTTTAGTGATTGCAGGTTGCATGAGTATTCCTGAAAAAATGTTTATCATCAAAATAGCTGAGACAATGCAAGTTGTTCAATGGATCCTTGTGTGGGAGTATGTTAAGAGCAATTGTTCAATGAAGCTTACAAATATGATGAGCTGTTTTAATAAAACAGCAGAAACAAGAACTACTGAGGGAGGAGAAGGGATCTGACTGTCTCCTCTCTGCCAAGATACTGTCAACCACAATTAACAACTCCTATTTCAAATCCCAGTGTTTCAATGAAAGGACTAATTCCTATCCATGCACAGCTGTGTGAGACTGTCTTAACCTACAGGACTGAGCCTGGAAGCAATTCTCATCAGCCCTTCAGGCCATGAGGACTCTGCTGGAACAGCAAGCAAAGGTGCTGCAGGTAACCAGCTGATGGTTTCTGAGAAATGAAGCTGTAGCTGCTGGGAGCTGATCCAAACCCATCACTTAATTTGATAAAAGCTTTCCAGTGTTATTGCTATCACTTACAGTTTCTGTTACTATAATGCACAGCAGTTGCATTCTAACCACTAATATAAGTGCCTGACTGAAACATCCCAGCATTTTTCAAAGAAGAGTGATGGATTTATTTATTTATTTATTGATACTTGTTCTCTGGAGCTGACATATGTGTCTCTTTATACAATAAATTATAAAAAGACACTGCAGATACCAAAGGCATCTAGGTAAGACACATTTTAAACATCTTTTTCATACTCACAAGAGAAGACAAAAAAGAATTTCAGCATGATTCATCTTTCCTACTGCAGATCTGTCTTTGAGTTGAATCCTATTCCCAGCATAAACAGTCTACCTAACTTGGGCAGTATGGCTATTTTTCTGTTTCAGACTTTCCAGAACAGTAAGTCATCAAAACCACCACAGTATCTTTGATACCAATGGTAGAGCTACTTCCTAAGTTATTGAGGTAGGAAACATAGTCATGGACTGTGATCTCAGCATGATAAGTTTAGAAGCTTACAAGCATACAAATTAAAATGTAAGGCAGGAGTATAGGTGGGCAGGAGAAGGCAGTTTAGCACAAGATCCTGTTAATTAGTATGGTGGAATGTTATCAGAGCACAGAAAAAGTGTAACTTGGTGTGTGTCATAACAGAAAGCTGTTTTAAGAGGGAACATAAAATAGCAGATATTCAAACACCACTTCCAGTACATCTAAGCACTCTTCCAAGTGCGATGTCACTTGATCTACCAAGTGCGCTCACTCAGGTGTCTGAGAACACCAAATTAAAGGAGAAACCACACTCAGTTTTCCCAGAACGTATCCCATGGAGGACTACTTCATCCAGTGCACAGCTCCAAGGTGGCCAGAATACCCAGAGCACCTGGGAACGGGAAGCAAGCCTTCTGTGACCATCCTCTGAATGCGCACATAAGCAAGGTAAGAATCCAGCCTCAAAATGCCCAAGGACATTTTGTTTGCACTCAACATTTTTGTGCCTTCCAAAGCAATATATGTAATAATAACATCATACCAGTTTGGAAAAAACCAGATAAGCTTCACAAGGTTTCTGTGCCCCAAATCAGATCTCATTTTTCAATTAGATCAGTCTAATAAAACTCTCTAAACTTTATTTCTTTGGCATCCATAGTTTAGATTAGTTACAGCACCACTGGTATGACATAATATTAGGTATTACTAAACTGCTGTTCATATAAGATATTTATGAGCCCTGAAACAAATCATCTGAGTATTTTAAAGGAATATTTTATTTTTCTATTTACTCCAAAACCATCATGAGGGACCAAAATAGCAGACTGATACAGAATCTGGGAGAGTTGAGCTATACTATTTCACTTCTGATAAATAAAGGACTATTTGTGCTCTAAATTACAGCATTTGTCATTAAATATTGGTGTTTTCCAAACATTTTACTTTATGGCTCATGTAAACTCTAAAAGAAACACCAATGCCGCCTTCTTTCCTGGATTTGCTTGACTTAAAGATTAGCAAGGGAACTGTAATGTTTTCAAGATGTAACATTTTCACTGCTGCTATTTTTAACCATTTCTAATGAATGTCTCCTGAGGTTCACAATTTGGGAAAGCTGTGGGGATTTCTTTCAGTTTTTGTTTGAGGGTTTTTTCAAGAAGCTTGCTTGCAAGGTATCATTTTTCCACCTATAAACTGCAGCTGCAACTAAACCTCAAAGGTGACACCGAATTATTTTGCTTAGGTAAAATTCATTGAAATGATGCCGAGCAGCAGCAGGACACAGTTGAAGTACAGTATCATGATAAATACCTAGTTGCTCCATGAGTAGAAGCAAATACAGTGCTGTCTTTCTTCATGGAAGGCAATATAGAGAAGATGGCATCTATCCTAAAGGATCACGCTCCAAGGTTTCAGATGGTGTAAAGGAACATTTTCACAAAGTTCAGTGGGGTGGTTAAGACTGCCCAAGAAGCTGCCATTTTACTAATTGGATCTTTTTCCTATCCTTAGTTTTCATGTCCTATGGGGTCATTTCCTGGTGACACCTCAGTAAATTTCATACTCTGGAGTACTTGCCTGAAGATAAGCTTATGCAGCAGTGATTGTTTCTGGGGCACAGACTGTGGTGTGCAACAAAGAGGGTGCCCTATAAGAAGGAATCTGGCCCTTTCCTGCAGTCAGATGAAGCAACACAGCACCTTTCCTGCTGCTTGGGTTTGAGGAGGAGTTTCTAGACTGGGCATCATAACCAAGACACAAATATTTGTGAATAACACTTCTTTTCTACCAAATGGAAGTGTAGAAGGCAACCAGGCTCTTTTCTCTCTAATCCACAGTAATCTATAATAAGATTTAATGTTTAAAACAAGTTTCCAAGCTCCATTATAACTGGAAAAATATAAGTAGTTTCTGTAAATAAAAGCTCTGTTTGTAAAAGTCTGTCCAATTAAGCACGCAATATCACCACAATATCCTTGACTTTCCATAGCTGGTGATTTGTGTTTCCATACCATACACCAAACCATAAGTGCAACTTTTATGGCTGAATGTGAAATTACAGCCATTTTGAACAATTTGGATTATCCTGGATAGTTGTCACATCAGTATGAAGGATTCTAATGCTTAAAAACTTAAATCAAGACAAATTTTCTTCTAGTGGGACTTCTCTGAGTTCTGCTACAAAAGAACTCCCCAAAGTGTCACAGCATTGATAACAGGAGAAAATAAATTGCTTCTGAACCAAAGATATGTTCACCAATCATTGGATTAGGCAGTAGCTGAAGCTCCAGTAGATAATAAAACATGACTGTAAACAACTGCTTCAGCCTTATCCTTCAAAAAAATCATAAAGTCAAAATCCAGTTTCTTCTAAACAAATAAAGTATTTATAGCAAAATATTCTCCCTAATGAATAAGACACACACTCCCTCAATCCCGACCACGTGCCAGACTCCATTCATTTTTCTCAACGAAATCTGGGGGTTGTTTATAAACATACTGAACCAAAATATTTAGGTTATCACTTGAAAGGCTCCCTCCACTGAGATTAGGCCAGGAAAGTTGAAAGCCCAGAGGTTGTTCTACAAATATCTGTGTATATGTCTATAAATATTACAGCATTTCCTGTAATTAGTATTGCTCGATACTCCCTCTTTCAGGATCTTTTATTAGTTGCTTGTAACTTTCCTAAACATGTTGATTAGGGCTTTTTCCCTGCTATTGCTATCCAGGCAGACTCAAAACTACTTTGTTTGAACCAAAACAGCTAAGCCTTTAATGAGAATACTGTTTTTCAATACAAGAAAAACATTTGAGGACCATTTTTTCTTAGAAAGATTAAATAGTTTTAGGATGCTTTGGGGAGTAATTTGAAAATTTGGGCTGTTCTGCTCAGTGTGTATAGGAAAATCTACAAGGAGATGAGCAAATTAGAAGCCTAGAGGAAAAAACCCTCTCAGTTCATGGATGCTTAAGAGAGATTATTCTGAGCCTCACAACTGAAATTAACCATAGCACTCTCTCTTCTGATTATACTTCAGTCCCAGCAAGGATCATCTGTGCTTGAGTGTCCCAGCCACCATTTCCCACATGGCAAACAAATACGTCCCAAACAATTCCTATCTCTTTGGCCAGACAGTTTTATCTTTACGCTTCCTTAAGACTTTCCTCAATTTTTACCTTCTCTACTCTCTGAGCCCCAGCTCAAGCCTGGTATTGGACCACAGACCCATCCAGTACTGACCTACCCCCTTGCTTCCTTCCCCTTCCTGGTCTTTTGGGCTGGCCTTTTTTCCTGAACAGCTGCTATCTTTGCATCTTCCCCTAGTGCTCTTCTTTCATTTTTTCACTTTGATGCTCTTATTCCCTTTGATCTCTATCCCTTAGCCATCCTATACACATATATTCCGGGTTACTGATTCTCATGCTACCTCCCATGCTGTGCACCAACAAATGGGCTTGCAAAAATTTTCCAAACTGTATCACTACCTGAACTTCCGTCCCTTTCCTTTGTCCATTTTACACACCCTATCAGTCCCAGCAGTCACTTAAGGGTCAATCAGTTCCAGTATCTTCTCCACATGTCCAGACCCACAAGATCTATTGACCTAACACGTGCATCTAGATTTTGGGTTGGTTTGGGGGGATTTTTTTGTTGTTTTTGTTGTTGGGGGGGGGAGGTGTTTTTTTTTAATTTTTCTCCTTTATTCTGCATGAATCTAAAAAGGAATATTGATGATACCAAAGACTTCAGCTTTCTGACTAGCATTTAGCAAGACTGTAGACAATTCTTATCAGCAGAGATAATGGGCAAATTTATTACCAGATGGTGTTACCAGGCCCACTACATACTTGTAGAATTGTGCTTGTGTACGTGTATACACATGTGTATGCAACATACAAACACCCTACTGTGTACATGCAGATGTTTTCTTCTGACTGCTTTCATCAGAAGAAGCTTTATCTGTCTAGAAATATGCAGCTGCCACTTGCCCTGGATTTTGTTGATACACCAGAACCCTTTGGCATTGCTCCACTGATGCAGAGAATCGCAAATGCTGGTTATACCAGTTTACAGCTGCTTTCCATCATTCGAGGTGCACTACAGAAGAAGCTCATACTGGCAGATCTGGTCTTATCTTTATTTTCAGACACTTGCAATCCTGATCACTCTGCCCTTTCCCTGATTATCCTTATGTAAGTGGTCTTTAGATTTTAGATGATGAGACAGATTTGCACTGTGATTTTTCACTCTGAAAAGTGAAACTTGTCCGAGAACAAGTTTCTTTGGAACATGCCCAGATGAAATTATCCTACCCTAAAAAAAATATGAAACATTTTCAGAGCAGTATTTTCTTATTAAAAACAGGCTTTTTCTTCCAATAACTTGTAGAAGGAATTAACAGCAAATTCAGAAGAGCTGGATATGAAAATCATGATGAATTACAGTATTAACTAGGTTTGGAGACTTCTAGTCCTTACATAAATTTGTACCTACATCTGTTAAAAACTGTGGGATGTATAGTAGATATGTAAATGGAATCTGTGTAGATATTCACTTTGAGTACTACTGAGAGTTTCAGGTTCAACCTGGTGTCCTCCAGCATCCCCAGATCCTTTTCTGCCAAGGTTCTTTCCATCTAAGAGGCTACCAGCATATAGTGGTATATGGGGCTGCTCCTCCCCAGGTGCAGGACATTGTACTTCCCATTGTTGAATCTCCTGAGGTTCCTATCAGCCCATTTCTCCAGCCTGTTGACATCCCTCTGGATGGCAGCACAACCCTCTGGTGGTACATCAGCCACTCCTACCAGTTTGGTGTCATAGGCAAACTTGCTGAGGGTACACTCTGCTGCATCATCTGGATGTTAATAAATGCTTAACCCAATATTGATCCCTGGGGAACTGCCTCCAGCTAGACACTGGATCACCATCCCCTGGACCCAGATATTCAGCCACTTTTCAACCCACCTTACTGTCTGCTCATCCAGTCTACATATCAATAGCTTCTCTATGAGGGTATTATGGGGGACAATGCCAACGGCCTCACTATATCCAGGTAGACAATACCCATCTAACAGGCCAGCCATTTCATCATAGACATTTATCATGTTGGTTGGGCATGACTTTCACTTGCTAACTACTCCGGATGATTTTGTTATCCTCACTGTGTCTGGAAATGGTTTGCAGGATTAGTTATCATCATAAAACCTAAATTCAGCAAAGATCTTAGGAAAATAAAAACTGTACCAATTAACTTTGAGCAAAAACATAATAGTGCACAGTTCTGTCCACACCTTCTTATTAACTCATAACAATTCAGAGACTTGAATGCTCTGTAGTTTAAGAACTCATCCAACTCAAACATCTACAGGAAAGGACAATTCCAGAAAATCCTACAGTTAAAAATATGGAAGTTGGGATTTTAGCACTAATTAGCACTAAGTATATATCACAAAGGTAATTGAAGGGGGATAGGTCACCTTAGTGTTTTTAATAGTTTCATCCCACACTGTATATATTTAAACTCTGTTCTTTTCATTTCCATTGGAGTAAGCGCTGTGCACACATGTTGAAATACATCAGGTAGCATTTCTAAATGTGACTGCAACTTAATAACCTGCAGTCCAATATTACTATAAAACTTCAGGCCCAGTGTTTGAATATGTATTTAGTATTCATTGAGCAGCACAAATTTTGTCCATAACATCCTGCTGTAAGGAGGAGCCATCTAGAGCTGAATATGCCAACCTTCTTAGGGTTTGTGACTTCTGGGCAGCCAGCTTTGTTAAAACATCCAGCTGGATTGTTCTGCTTAGTTATGGCTGGAAGCCCTGAGATAGGCTCCCAGGATCTGAGAGGCACTTCAGGTTTCAGTAGATTTGCAGCAACTGAGGCATTCTGCATTTCAGTCTAAAAGCCTAGTTTCAAGTTTCCAGGGTCAACACACACTAGGTTCTTGAAAGCCTTTTCCAGAGCTCTACGCCCCAGCAGTATTTGCAGACATTGCAAGAAATTTGAGGTACTTGGTCATTTTGTAACTTTTACTACAGCTGTGGAACCAACAAAAACATCACGCATCTTGCAGGCTTAGTCCCATACCGCATCAAGATAAGACCTAAATAAATTAGAAAAAAAAAATATAGGAAAAAGTTGCTTCTGAAGCAGAACTTCACCGTCTGCAGCAGTCCATAGTGGGATTCAGGTTCTGGACGCTATCGAGATGGTCTAGTAGCCTAGAAACAGTATATGGAGATAGGACATACTCAGTGGCCTAGAAAAAGTATGTAGAGATAGAAGAGACACCTTCACACAAATCCCATTTCTTTGTGAATAGACAGTGATCTCCATCCCCAGAGTAAGCTTTAAGCATCACTTCTAGTGCAAGTAGGGAGGATACTTCTGTTCAGAACTGCATTAGTTATCTGGGTTAAAAACTCCTCTTATTTCCATTTCATTCAACTTGTAATGGTCTCATTTGCAGCGAGGCACCTTAAAAAGGAGCAGTTCAGAGATCCCTTTCCTGATGGTAGTACATTTTCCTTGTACATGACTGCTGTAAGTTCAGTTGACAGCTTCCTCATGAGTGGAAGAGGGGCAGTCACTGATCTGTGGTGACCAGTGACAGGATCCAAGGGAATGGCCTGAAGTTGTGTCAGGGGAGGTTTAGGCTGGATACTAGAAAACGTTCTTCACCCAGAGGGTGGTTGGCCACTGGAACAGGCTCCCTAGGGAAGTGGTCACAGCAACAAGCCTGACAGAGTTCAATAAGTGTTTGGATGATACCCCCAGGCACATGATGTGACTCTTGGGGATGGTCCTGTGCTGGGCTAAGGGTTGGACTCCATGATCCTTGTGGGTCCCTTCCAACTCAGCATATTCGGTGATTCTGTGATCTCTCTCAGCAACTGGAGGCATTTGAGCCTCATCTAAATACAATCAAGATATTGGGAAACCAGAGACACTCCTTTTTTGCTCCTTATTTGTACATGCAGGTATGTGAGGACTGCTGCCACACTGGGGTAGATTAGAGGTTTTTATGTTGCTTGTTACTCCAGGGGATGTGTAGCCATGAGATTCAGTGGTCTTCCCAGCAGTGTCAGGGATTCACTGACATTTCCATGCTGAGTACGACAAATATATGGACTTGACAGACTCTTGCAGTAGGAAGTTGAGCTATTAATGACTTCAACTGGTTTAAGAACAGGGGATCTTAAAATTAATATCTGTGTCATAGGTATCAGAGCATCTGATAGTTTTATATCTAGGCACATGTGCCATTTTGGAAATAAATTTGTGGATTGTCTAAATCTTACTGAAAGTCTTAGGGGTTTGTTTTCCCAAATGCTTCAATCGTATTTAAATATACTCTAGACTTCTAAATCGCATTGGCATGTCTAAAAATTTTGTTGAGGAGCTCTGTGAAATATATGATGTGTATTTAAAAATGGCAATGTGAAAGAGTTTGCTGAAGCTACAAATCTGTCCAAGTTTCAGAAGCTAAGAACATTGTTATTGACTAGCTAAGCAGAATAAGATTTAAATGCCAACTTTCCTCCAAAAAATCAAGACATGTTCAAATCCAGGTATTTACAACTAATTCCAGATAAGTTCTGTTAAGAATAAAGCTGGAAAGAAGACAAATCCCATATATAGGTCACTATTTGCTTGCAGCTGTTTGTCAAAATAAGAATGTTGGTTTTCACATGTAACATTAAATGTGAACAAATATATTGATCACAGGACTGCAGTATAACCAGAAGAATATGCTGATTTCCCCTGTGGGGAGGAGTTAGCTAGTACTGCAGAATTTCTCCCCTTAGTCTAAAGATATGACAAATCTCTTCTTGGCAGCAATATTGTGAACCATCAAGTGAATCCATTGCTCAAGGAGATTACTTGGATTCAGAGAAGTCCCAGAAGGAGTCATGCAGCTTCAAGGCAGATGCTTGTGGCTTCACAGCTCAAATAGAAAAGCTGATACTGGTCAGTCCTCACAGAGAGGGTATGCAGCATTTATTTAGGAAACTGCCATATATTTCCATATCCCCACTCTTAAAACTAATGACAGATTCAACTAACATAAGCACAAATGGTCTAACAAAACACTTCATGGCACATGGAGAATTGAGGACAGCCACCTTAGCAGAGATGTCAAAAGATCGTAAATACAAACCAGGGTTCATACAATAGAACCAAAATCCTCCAAGAAGTAATAAAATTCTTTTTCACTCTCATAATAATAAATTCCTGTATCTAAGCATTTTACTTCTCTTTAGTTTGTCCTCTAGGATTTTCATTTTCTAGCCCCACCCTTATTCTCCTCCCCTGGTGTGTAATGCTCTACATTCAATCTGGTTTCGTTCATTTTAACTATGTGGGAAGTCTGTAAAATTCCCTCATTTAATTGCTTTGCTAATGCTGCAGCCCTGGAATAATGGACCTTTACTTGCTTGGACTGAAAGGAACAGTTTGGTTCCATCAGACAGGTCAGTTTCCATTCTCTTGTTTGTATCAGGCACTTGTCAGCATAATCTCATTGGTCTGACTTTTTCTGGTTTAAACAGATGCAAATTAGCACTATTCAGACAGGATGGGATCTGGGTAGGGAGGAGCCAGAAAGACAACCCTAGAAAAATCACTTCTTTGTGCTGCACAGAAGGGGTTTTCAGGTTTCTAAACTGTCATATTTACAACACTTATGTATGACAAAAGAAACCAACAAAACAAAACAAAAAACAGACTCTTCAGGACACTGAAATATTTTGTTTAGACATTTTCACAATAACACTTATTTTCTGGGAGGCAGCATTTAAAAAAACAGTTGCTAATAATAAACCAGGAGCCCCCTTTCCCGGTTTTTGCATATACCTCAGATACTGGAATATCATGTAGTATGTGGAAAGTCCATATCCAAACTGCTTCTTACTTGACTAGGAGTACAGACAGGACCTCTCTGAATCTCTGCTTATACCACTCAAGCCTCAAAGTCATTTGAGTCTTCACTATTTAAATAAATATGTTCTTTATTGCAAGCCCATTGAAAATGTCTTTGTGACAGAAAATGGCATCTAAGTTCCTTTATTCAATCTAAGATTTCTTTAATATTTTTTAATCTTTTTTTTAGAGAATGACCTACACAGCCAACTCTTTGCACAATTTTAATTAGGACAAACTACAAGGAAGCCAGAGGGCAGAAAGAGGTGCGCTAAGTAAATTCAGTGAAGCTATTCCTGATTGACACTGAGATAAGTGAGAAGAAAATCAGGCACTCCGGATTTAACACTTCTGTCATTTGCATACATATATTAAAAAAATAAAGTACAAATAGGCAGATTCCCTGTTTCTGTAACAACAAATCTTCACTGAGCTTTGCAAGTTTGCACCACCTGTGGTTCTGGCCCAACTCTTTACTCCAGTTAGGAAGGACCATGCTATTTGAGATTGTTTTTCCATGGCCTTCACTTCTCATTGATTCCTTCTAGGAAGTGATGCACCACATACCTGCACTGAGAGCATTCTCTGACAACAGCCCTGCTTCTGTTTGAACCACCAACATGTTTCACCTCATTTTTCCATTAATCTCTAAAAAAGGTGTAATATCCTGATGGGTTTGAAACCCGGATAAAATTTCAAGTGTGACAATGTTTACTTGATCTTTTTTTTTCAATGACTATTTTAAAAAGCGTTAGTGTTATTTTGTTGTGTTTCTTATATAATTTCAATTGTTTTCAATTAAATCACTAAGTATAGGGATATCAAGTACGATATAGAGCTTTCCTAAAGGAAACTTTTGCTTTAGTCTTGAACTGTCTGTTTCTCCACAGAACCCATCATGTACGCAGATGATTTATTGGACACCTGCAACTTTATAAAGATTTATTTGTGAACTATCTTCTTAACAACAAGACAACACAAAAAGGATTATAAATCAAATTCTCAAATTAAAATAGTCATCCTTTGTCAATACGTTTCCACTGCCCTGTCTGGGTAACCAAAGACAGATTCTCTGCACCCTGTTTCTGCTCAGTGCAGCAAAGGAGAGAAGTCATCCTGGGGCAATCACGACCCTCTGCCTGAATAGATTGGTCACAGCCACCATGAACACCAAAAAAATCTTAAACTCAAGAAAACAGCATGAAGTTGAGTCAGGGGAGTTTTAGGTTGGATATGAGAAAAAGATTTTTCACCCAGAGGGTGGTCAAGCAGAAGAACAGACTCCTCAGGGAAGTGGTCACAGCAGCAAGCCTGACAAGAGCTCAAGATGCATTTGGACAACACCCTCAGGCACATAATGTGATTCTTGGAGTATCCTGTGCAGGGCTAAGAGTTGGACTAGATGATCCTTATGGGCCCCTTCCAGGGGTATATTCTATGTTTCTGTGATTCTACAAAAATAAGGGCAGCAGGATCAAGCCCCAGCTGAAGATGGGTCAGACTACAGGTTTTATGTGGTACAGGTTTTATGTGGATGTACAGTTTTGGGGTTTTTTTGCATAGGAATGTGGGAGAATTACAGTCCCCACCTGAGACAGATTTATGAACCTCTCTCTCTCCTTCCTTCACCCAAGAAACAAAAGAGAAAAAAGTGGGCGTTGTGGTTTAGGAAAGGTGTTCTCCAATTTAGTGTTCCCATTGAAACACCTCCAAACCACGCACCACTCACTCACTCCTCCCTTCTTCTGCCCCTTCCCTGATGTGGACTGAAGAGGAGAATTGGAGCACAAGAGGTAAAGATCATGAGTTGAGATAAGAACAATTTACTGGAAACAGCAATGAGATAAGAAAACAAACAATAATTGCTACAATATTATTAACAAAAGGTATAAGAGAGATGAGTGATTCACATGCAAATGCTCACCATTGTACCACCCAGACCTCAACAAAATCTGACTACACTCAACCACCATCATTCTACCCCAACCAGAAAAGGACTGTCTTCTCCTGCTGCTGGCAATGACCTGAAGTAGTATAGAATAATCCCCAGGTTCTGGTCATGCCCCTTCCTGTCTACTGCAAAAATCAAACCTGTCCTGGCCAGAACCAAGACAGTGGGGAAGACTCAGCTATCAGCCTAGACCAAGATGAACTGCTCCTACGAAAGGAGCATGCATGAAAAATGTGCCACACTAGACATCCAAGATTTGAAAAGTAATATTCAGAAGGGTAAAAGGCTCCCTTTTTATTATGCCCTCCTCAGTAAATGTCACATCTTAAGTCCTATGAAATGTTACTGTTCCCTAGTGATAAATATATCTCCCCAGATCTCATTCCACCATTTCAAATGGGGTTGCTTCCAGCTCAAAAATGGAGTGGAAAAAGAAAGAGTAAGACCAGGTTTACTACACTTTCTTAACTCTGGAATTGAGCTGGTTTAACTTAATAGGCATTTGATGCTTTTTCTTTCCTCTTCAAGTAATTTCCTTGTTTGTTCCTTCCACACTCTTGTCCTTAAAAGTTTGCCAGCTTTGGCTAGAATAACAATAATTAATGGGTGTAAAATAAAAACAGGCATAGTTCACTTCTAGTTCAAAATCATAACCAATAGGTAATTAAGTGCTAGTCTAAATGATGTGCAGTTGTGGTTTAACCCCAGTCAGCAATTAAGTACCACACAGCCACTCACTTCCCCCTCCACATTGGGATGGGGAGAAAAATCATAAAAAGGGTAAAAATCATGGGTTGAGATAAAAGCAATTAAAAAATTGAAATAAGATATAATAATTATAATAATGATCATGACAATAATTGTAATGAAATGAAGAACAATCGATCCACAGTACAATTACTTACCACAAACTGACCGATGCCCAGCCCATCCACGAACAGCAGTTGGCATTCCCCGCACAATTCTCCCCAGTTCCTATACTGAGCATGGTGTTTCAAGGTATAGAATACACCTTTGGCCAGTTTGGGTCATCTGCCCTGGCCATGCTTCTCTACTGTATCTTGTGCATCTGGTCACTGGCACAGCATGAGAAATTGAGAAGTCCTTGATCTAGCACTACTGAGCAGCAACCAAAACCTCAGTGTGTTATCAACATAATTTTCGTACTAAATCCAAAACACAGCAATGTACCAGCTACTAAGAAAAAAATTAACTCTATCCTAGCTGAAACCAGGAACGGGTAAGGCACTGTATCCAGACACAGCACCTGGAGGGGAATGATCATCCCTCCCAAGAACCATGCTGATGTGTGCATCATCCAAATGTCTGTTACAAAGGTAGCAAAATCAGATTTCAGAAAGCAAGAGGATGAATACATTTATTTTGTTCTTATCTCTATTATTTTGTTCTGCATCAGCAATAACCCCCTATTGCTTTTTTATTCGAGATGCAATAAACTGTTTTTATGAGAGTTCAGTACCTCAACTTTGCTTCTGCATTTCATCAACCAGAGCAGCTGTTCATTATTTTGTGTATTTCAAGGCAGCAGAGGTTATCATTAAAGAAGACATTAAAACTTGTGGGGGAGAGGGTAATCATTTCAGCTGTGGGAAAACAGATTTGTTTGCTTTCTTAAAATGTTTCAAAATGTTCAGATATTTCTTTGACAAATGTGCTGTTTTGATGGTACACTCTGTCACTTCAGTTTAGTGTATAAGCAGTAGTTACTACCCTTCTGCTGGTCTGGTAGGTGTTAGAGGCTTGCAGAAAAACCCAGGTGTTGGTTTTAGTAGAAGCCAAATCTCCTGTTAGAGAGAACATTGTACTAGGACTCCAAAATCCAGATTTTATTCCTGTCTCCATGTGTTACTTTGTGAGTCTCACAGGTCCAGCTATTTCTGACTCGATAATCTCCAACCTAAGTGATTCTATGATTTAAATATATTGAGCAATTAAAGGAATTTTAGAGGAATCTAAAGTTTGTTCCATATATGTCTCCAAAATAAGTTAACGGATTTATTTAAGAGTTAGCTGCAACGTTTCAACTTGAAAATCACCCTCTTTTATGGGTTGAAATACCACAACCTCTCTTACATAAGAAATCTAATTAGATGAGTATGATGAAATCTTCTGGATTTGAAATCTGTTCATCTGTTCATTTCCAGTGAAGTGTTTATATACTGGCACAGTTATTTGTTCTTCCTACCCATAATATTAAACAACATAAATTAATAAAAATGCAAGTTTGTCATCAGATGTGGCCAGAGAGTGAAAACAAAGCTGTACTCCACAAATGCTTAGAAAATTAAGGTTGCAGTATTCACTGAGACCACAGATCCCCAAATGAGAGGTGTCTGTTCATTTCTAATTCATGAAATCTGAAAGTGCCGTTGAAAATACTTGCTTAGAAATTGTATTTATTGAAGACAATCGTCTTGCTTTCAAATCTTATGATTATCCTGTTAAGTGCAGAAACTCCATTCACTGTTATAACAGAAGCTCTGCTGCCTGCTCATGCTGTGCTGCCTGCATATGTATATAAAAAGAGAAAGATAGTTTCCATCCTGCTTATTTTCCAAACACCAGCTAAAGACAGCTGTTCTATTGAGAAGTTAAAGGCAAAGCAGGCTGATAAATATAGGCACTTTGTGAGATGTGCATAGGTATACATACCTAAATTACATAGGTCTGAATGAAATCATGGAAGTACGAGTACTTTAAGCTAGTATACTTGAAAATCTGCCTGGAACATATACTCACCTTTAGGGGTCTGAACATTTTTGAAGCCCTGGTCCAGAACCAGGTTTGCAACAGAACAAAAATTTATCACATCAAGTGTCTTGCCCACAAGACTATCAAGCAATTACTACAAGGCACAATAGTTTGTTAAATGTTATTATGAAAACGTCATGGATAAAAAGGGAAAAATAAACTCTTGTTACAATGTAAATCATCACTGTTCACTTTCCTGAGTCAGAAAATCTAAACAGAGTTATTCAGAAAATTTGGTAACATCCACAAGCTTTCCTCAGCAGTTTGGGACCAGCAGTACTCTGTTTCATGGGTTTCTACCTAACAGCTTCCTTGTCCCTGTCACTAATGTGCCAGCAGAGGGACACGGATAGCACCTCCAAGCAACCATCCCTTCTGACAGCAAGGTGTAACGAGGTGAAATCAATTGAGTTTAACACACATATCTATTTTTCTTCTCCTGCTTATACAGTGAGGCAGCTGAGTTTGCAGGTGTCCCCCGCTGCATGCCAGTATATGGAGAGAAGATAAGCAGAAAGCCCCTGCTGGACTTTTGTTCTGGCATAACTGACCTTCAAAGCATTGAAGAACATGGAACATTACAAGTCAGATTGGGGAATGTGTCACCTGAACAATATAGCTTTGGGGGCCACCTATCTTTCTGTCTCTTCATTCTGTGAGGGCATAAATCAAATGCAGGTTTCTATTCTTGTCTCTAAGTAAAATATTAGGACTTGTTCTAAAATACATCGAGCATTTGTATTCATGGGGGAGTTGAGATTTTGTCAATGTAAATTATGAATTCTCAAAATATTATTTCTTCTCTTAGCTCATTGCTACATCCCTGAGAAGATTTCATGGCACAGTTCCTCTTCAGAGCTCTTTAATTTACATTCCATGAGCAGAATGCATCCTTCCATTCAGTGCATCATCTAGGTTCAGTGTACCTTGAAAAGCCCAAGTCCATCCAAACATGCAGTTTCCTTCTCACCATGGTAAGGTATTTTTTATTCAAGTGCAATTTAAATTTCTGTGTCTGTCTGAAGTCATTAGGTTAGCTTTATCTGAAAAAATTGTGAGCTTGCAGTGAAGTATTAGTAGCTATCCTATAATTAATATAATTTCACCAATGCAGGAACTCACAGGAATGCCTTTCTTTCAAGATCACTATTATTTCCTCTTTTTTTTTTTTTGTTTTTGTTTGTTTCTTTCTTTTTTGGTTTTGTTTTAAAAAGATCATTAATTCAGAATGTCATATCTGAATAATCTCTGGTGCATAGGATGCTAATGTGAAAATATCATGAACTGAACTTTTTTTGTCCATTTATTGGTTATCTTGTTGCATAACAAGAAAACTGATAAGCTTAATTACTTTTATGAAAATGAAAGGGAACTATTATTATTTTGCTGAAGTGTTAATAGTAATGCCATTTTAACTAAAATAAAGCATACCACAGACTAAGTGACATGCTTGGTAGGGAACATAACAAGCAATGGAAGAGAATTCATATTTATTAGGACAACATTAGCATCTTATGGTACAGAGGTTTATTACCCAACCCTGATTTGTTTGTTTCTCACCTGTCAAGTAGTGCTCTTCTTTAGCTCTTGTATAATTCCCTATTTCCCAACAGTAATAGTAATTATTTGATTCAATGATAGATTATGTAATATGTATGTAATCAAGAGGTGGTAGCAATTACATTCAAATTTAAAGACTTTTAAAAAGATGTTTACGTGGTAGATTTAAAATATAATATAGATTAAATGTCATGAGTTTCATCCCTGAGAACAGAGTGAGGGATTCTTGTTTGTGTTTTGGTTCTGTAAAGAATCCACTATCACTCATATCATGTACATTTTATGGATGAATTATTAACCCAGCTTCTCCCTTGTAAATATCACAAATTCGTTTTGCCCTCATTAACGCTGTCCAGGTGTGATTAAAGAGTAATTCTGCCTAAGGTATACTCCCACGTAAATGTAACTTACTTGTGTAATTCAATTAATTGGTGTATCGGTTACTTTTGGCTTCACACCAGTAGAAGTTAGAGGGGAATTCACTCCAGAGATTTCACTGGTTATGTCATCTGTCACCTAAAACCCCACTGCTCCTCCAAAACAGCTGTAATATCCACAACAAATCCAGGGAAGAGAGTATCGAACCCATCATATTGCAGCCTAAAATAAATTTGAAGGCCATTTTGAATTTGGGTCATGAGTAGCAGCTGGGCTTTTAACTGCCTCTGAATATTTTTAATGGCATAACTATTCCTAGTCACTGCATGAGTTAATTTAGTACTTAGGGAATTTAAGATTGAAAGATATAGTTGCAGTCCTTGTCTTCTTGATATATTTGAAGTGAATGATCTGGTTAAGCTTTGGGCATACCCATATCACGTCAACTGGCTTGACTTCATTGATTTTGACCAAAGGCTTAATAGTTCATATAGCTCAAGATGAAGCCAAGAGTTAGGTCTTAGATAGAAAGAGACAGACAAGATCTTTTCTCCTTTGGTTGCCTGAGATTATTTTGAACAACATTCCAAAAACAAAGCAAAAACATCTACCCCTACTACCACTAACAGGACTGCAAAAGTTCATTTTTGTGTTTATATAATGATTCTAATTTGCAGAGAGGTGGGGTAGAATTCCTACTAACTAAGTTCAAGATGAAGGCTGTCTGCAGGATAGGGTGTTCAGCTGTCTGAGCAAAAATTTCTGCAATATTCTGACTGGCCTCTAGCTGCAGTTCCACAGAGCTATGGGCATCTGGTAATTCCTATGTATTACAAGCAGGCGGGTAGCTCAGGTATTCTGGAGTATCCAAAATGTCACTCCACACGTGCACTTAGGTGACTGACATACCCTAGATGCCTACATTCAGAACAGTGATCTAATCTCCTGCTCCAGACAAAGGAAGTCAAATCTAAATAGTCCATAAAGTCTAGGGAATGAGTCCTCCCATCATTAACTTCTGCAAGAGCTCCAAAAACCACCATTCAGGAGCTCATCTCCTCCGTATAAACAGACTGCACAGTCAGGTGTAGCCATCCATGCTGTAAGCACTCCCACCTTTCCTGCCTGGAATGTTGCTGACTGTGAGTATTGCAAGTACAGCCTCTGGTAGCACAGTTCATCTCAAGAGTGAAGGAGCTGATGGAGGTTAACAGTAATGAGTGCTTAGAGAAATGATACTTCAGGCTTTGGAATAAAACTCAAGAAAACTCAAAAAAGGTCTTCAGATAAGGTGAAGGAGTGCAGTAGCCTCTGCTTTATCTTCTTTGTTGATTAGATGTCATTTTTAAGTTGCCTGATTTGATTTAAGTACAATAGTTCCTGACTGCAGGCAGAAATAGGGACCAATGAACTTCTAAGGTCACTTAGTAACTTATTCTCTGTGTGCCAGGATGGTTTATCGTTGATTGTAGATGGTTGTAGTCCCACTAGCCTTTCATACTAGAAAGATTTGGGTAATTTAGTCTTCTTGGAGTGCCTTCTTGTCCAGTTTATTATCATATACAGTTGTGTCTAAAAGGCTGAGTTGAAATTTTCGTCCATGGGAAAAGTAAAAATCAGGCTGCTACAGTGCAGCAGGACCTAAAGACTATTTCTTTACAAAATACCTAAATGTTATATGTTCTTTGAAAGTTCTCTTCTTAGCCTCTGGGACAAATCTAGGAAAATGTTTACCTACTTACTTTCCCTCTGAGAGAAATAGAAATTAGGCATGCAAATACTTTGATGTATTCATCTCTGTGTCTGATCCATAGTTTATATAAAGGAGCCATTTCTTTATTGTTCTTCCTCCTTACAGAGGAGCCTGAAATACTGCATTTTTCAAGCAATCCACAGGGATTTGAACCACAAGCATCCAATGCTTAAGTTTAAAGTGCTAGACCTTAAAGGCACAAGCCAAAATTCTAGGTCAAGCTGGATCATCTTGAGACAGACGAGAAAGGAAAAGTCACCTCAGGTAACTTTATTTGTAGACAAAGCCAACTTGGACAGGAGTTTTGTACTGCTGAAGGGTACAAAGGCTCTGCAGAGCAGTCTGGAGAGCCTGAATCAATGGACTGAGGAGAATTACAGGAAGTTCAACAAGTCCAGGTGGAGTCCTGCACTTAGGTCACAACAACTCCACACAGAACAACAGGCTGAGGGAAGAGTGGCTGGAGAGTGGCCGAGAGGAAAAGAACGTGGAGGTCACCAACAGTGACCGAACATGAGCCAGCAGTGTGCCCAGGTGGCCAAAAGGCCAGTGGTATCCTGGCCTGTAGCAACAATAGTGTGGCAGCAGGACCAGGGCAGTGATCATCCCTCTGTACGAGGCACTGGTGAGGCCACACCTCAAATCCTTTGTTCAGTTTTGGGCCCTGCATTCCAAGAAAGACATCGAGGTGCTGGAGCATGTCCAGAGAAGGGCAATGAAGCTGGGGAAAGGTCTGGAGCACAACTCTGATGAGGAGCAGCTGAGGGAGCCAGGTGTGTTTAGTCTGGAGAAAAGGAGTCTCAAGGGAGACCTTATTGCTCTTTACAACTACCTGAGAGGAGGTTGTAGCCAAGTGTGGGTTGGTCTCTTCTCTCAAGTAACAAGGGATAGAACAAAAGGAAATGTCCTTGAGTTGCACCAGGGGAGGTTTATATTGGATATTATGAAATATTTCTTCATGGAAAGTGTTGTCAGGGAACATGTAATGGAGTTACCATCCCTGGAGGTATTTAAAAGATGTGTAGGTGTGGCACTTGGGGATACAGTTTAGTGGTGGACTTGGCAGTGCTGGGCTAACTCAGGGACCTTAAAGGTCTTTTCAAACCTCAACGATCCTATGATTCTATGTAAGGTATTTGTTATCTACACTTTTCATTGTGGTCATATTATAACATCTTACCCAACTAGAGTTGTCCTTTTAATGTGACTGTCTACACTACACCAAAATGCAGATAATAAGAAATTACAGTTCTTCTCCCTATCTACTATGTCTCTTATCAGTGGTCTGGCTGATTATCAGTGTGAACTTGCACAGCAGAGAAAATACACTGCTTGTATGTCTTTCAGGAGAAAGTATAATTTTTTGAAAGGCATCAGCTTGTAAATGTTATGTTTTATATTTTTGACTTTATATAGCTATTCAATAGAAGAAGGAGCAGGCCAGGGAAAACAGGAGGGTCTCATCTTTCCCCCTAAAACACTGAAAGAACAAGTTGTTTAAAGTTTTCAAATACCACTAAGCAATGTCTTGAGTTTTTGAGGATTCATTGTTTGCACTGGCTCATTAATAAGAAATAAAAAATAATTAAAAAAAGAGGTGTCAGCTCAAGATCATTCTTTTTTTTAAGTAGTTGTGGTGCTAATCTCACCACTCAAACAAAAGCATTGCATGGAAAGAAGACTGAGAAGAAAAAACTTTTCTGCCATAATATAAGGAGTGTTTGCTCCCAGCACCAAAACAAGTTTCTGAGACCCTTTACTTAGTCCCGTTCTTCTATATCCTTTTGATACAAGATACAAGTAAGTGTACTCCAGATGAAGTGTTAATTTAAATACATGCTTGTGCAAAATTAATTGCTGTAGAATAGTCTCTGTGAAAATGAGACCTTGGGCAAGAAAAGAGGTAAGGCTTACTGGAATTTAACAAAAGATTAGTATAACAAAACTGTCAGCCTCAGGCTTTCCAAAAGCAGGAGGCAAAGTTCAAACATGTTATGATTAAGAAATCATAAAGTCATAGAATGGTTTGAGTTGGAAGAGGCCCTAAAGATGGTCTATTTCCCTCTCCCCTGGGCAGGGGACACCTTCCATGGACACCTACCGCTAGACTAAGTTACTCAGAGACCCATCTTACCTGGTCTTGAACACCTCTAGGGATGGGGAATCCACAGCTTCTCTGGGCAACCTATTCCAGTGCTTCACCATCATTAAAGTAAATTTCTTTCTAATAACTAATCTAAGCCTACCCTTCTCCATTTTAAGGACATTTCCTCTTGTCCTATCACTACAAGTCCTTAGGTCCAGCCTTTCTGTAGACACTTTAGGCACTGGAAGGTGCACTGGAGCCTTCTCTTCTCCAGGCTGAATGGCCCCAAGTCTCTCAGCCTGTCTTCATAGGAGAGATATTCCAGCCCTGTGATCAACTTAGTGACCTTCCTCTGGACTTGCTCCAAGAGGTCCATGTGTTGCAGACCCCAGAACTGGATGCAGTACTCCCCCGGGTGTCTTAGAAGAACAGAGAATGGCGGGAGAATCAACTCCCTCAACCTTCTGATCACACTTCTTTTGATGCAGCCCTGGATGTAGTTGTCCTAGGCTGCAAGCAGGCAATGTTGAATCATGTTTATCTTTGCATCCACAAACACTCCCATGTCCTTCTCCCCAGGACTAACATCAATCCGTTCTCCGTAATGCATTCCCAGTATGGAGATATAGAACCCAATAATGGGTTCCCTCGCAGTTGCCTCCTCATCTTGTAACTGCTAAGGAGGACACCAAGAACCAAGACATCTATTCAAGCACTGAATTATAGTGGCATCTGAAAACTCAGCAGTTACTCTACCTGGGTGTCTAGGCTTTCTATGCAGTTGCTCAGAGAAAGGAAGGTGACAGAAGAAACTGGAAATACCATGTAGAATCCTAGAATAGTTTGGGCTGGAAAGGATCTTAAAGATCATCTGGTTTCAATCCCCTTGCCATGAGCAGGGACATCTTCGACTAGACCACCTTGCTCAGAGCTTCATCCAGCCTGGCCTTGAACACTTCTCGGGATGGGGCAACCACAACTTCTCTGGGCAATCCTGAACACAGCATAAATTAGACCATTTCTATAAACAGGAGCAGATCTGCCTCCTTACCTCTGCAGGTCACACCCACACAGGAAGCCCTGATGTATATGAGTCACCCTGCAAACGTGAGCAGCCCCACAGCGTGACCCATACATAGGCATTTGGAGGAATAGGCTATTGTTACAGGAGATGGGATCTATCTCTCCTAATTCTGCAGGACAGAAATCTTCGCTGGAGCTGGTTGCCTGAGGCTGCATTTGGAAGCAATGGAGGGGAAAAGGCCACTTTACCTCATCCTTAGGCAGATATATAGAAAGCAAACATCAAGAGAGTAGCTCACACAAACATGTCTACGTTATTAATATTTATCTTTACCATCTATTCCATCTATTGGCACAGTGTCCTCAAACTGAAGCTCACAATCCAGGGACCAAAGGGGAAATCTGGCATTGCACTTGTTGGTGAGAGCTGTTGTCTCATTGTCTGCGGGATTTGCAGGTGCAGAGGAAATGCAGCACAAGCTCCCTGTGTCATCCATCAGGTGTAAAAAGCTCTGGAGAAATGGATTTGTGAAAGGTCACAGGCAAAGGAGGTTTGGATGAGGCTTCACAGTTAAGGCAGGGAATGTTTAGCAAATAATTATTTCATTGGTGCTGATGAGGCTTCCCAAAGAGGTGGAGACTGGCTTACTCCATACAGTGCAGCAGCAGGTTCCAAAGACATCCAAAATGAGGTTCAGTGAGATTAGATTTTATGAATACCAGAGGAATTTGCATTAGATAACATTTTCATATCTTCAAAACCTTAATTTCTGCTTGCAAATCTCATCCCCAAATCCCCAAAACACCCAAAATTAATGTCGTTTGAATAAGTCAAGGCCTTAAAAACTTAAATACTTAGAAGTCTTCTATACTAAAATAACAGGCTGCCCAGGGCAGTGGTGGAGTTACTGTCCCTGGAGGTATTTAAAAGATGTGTAGATGCAGCACTTGAGAACATGGTTTAGTGATGGACTTGGCAATGCTGGGTTAATGTTGGACTCGAGGGCTTTTCCAATCTAAATGATTCTAAGATTCTATGATTCTATGAAGTGATAAGTCTTATCAAAAAGCTGTACCATTTTACCATGTTTCTCATGGCACAGACTTCCACATTTAAAAAGGACAGTAATTATGTAACTGGAATATTTCCTTAGGGGAGCATGTGTAAACAAACATATATAGGATAGAACGTGGTTGTGCTGGATCCTACTTTTTCTAAGTTTGAGTAATTCTGGGGACAGACGAATAAGTGAAAAATGCTTATTTAATAGGAAGTCTCTTTCAAGACGAGTTGTTTTACTTTGCAGGTTTTGCTACATTATAATTAGGAGCATCTGAGAGGTTTACAGTACTAATACCTGAAAGAAACATATGAGGAAACACTGCAATTGAAAGGTCACAAAGCTCATTTTCCATGCAGTCACCTCCACTCTATCCATTCATATTGTATCACTGATATTCATTTGACATAGTTATTTGACAAAGTTTTAGCACTGTAAGAAATAATATAAGCAGAATTTATTCACAAAAATATGTTTTTACTAAAAGAATGGCTCTTAGCAACATTAAAATTTGAACATGAATGTGTCAGTCAGAGAAAAACAGTATACAAAAATATTTGCTACTTCCTTTAAGGCTAATAAGACAAAAATTAAAAATAAAAAACAAAAAACATGTTATCTGTAGCTTTTATTTCATGTTTCAAAGTTATTTCCTCACATTTACTAAAGGAGTGCTTTCAGTCACATGGAAATAAATTTTATGTTTAGAGTAGGTAAGATTTCACAAATCCTAAAAAGACTTTTTCTCCTTTTTTTGCACTCCCTATTTTAAATTAGCCTTACAAGTATATAATTAAATCTTTGCAATCCAGACTTTTCAACTTCCTGCTGGCACAAAAGGATTAAATACATGAGACAGACTAGGATACCACTCTATAAATCCAGGTGATCCTGGCGTGGCCGTTCCTGCCGTCTTCTGCTGTCTCAAGGCAAAAAAGAAGTAGAGATTTTCTTTATTCTTTTCTAATCCTCTCAGTTTCAGTAAGTGACAGCGTTAGTAACACTGCAGAGAAGATGAATGGTTCCATGGCTGTGCTGTGACCATGTGAGCTGCAGGGCCAGGCACCACAGGGCTACTGAGGCTTTTTTTCAGGTTCAGAGATAGACATCAATTTACAGAGGTGCTCATCTGGTGAAATGCCTAGGGTGCAATTCATTTTACAATTAACATAGGGAAACAGGCAGTTTAAGGATGTGAGTCATCTAACACCCTACATCTAAAAAGAGTTGTTGAAAATGGGCAAGATCAAATACTCAAATTAAAACAAAGAGGGTAAAAAAAAGTGTTGCTTCTCTCCATTGATTATATAGTGATCCAAAAGTGGCTAGTCAACTGTACCCATTTATGCCATAGATGTTTCACACTCTTGAGGTCTAATTCTCTGTGCCACAATTCACAGCTGATGTTTTCAGACATTTTTCATTCTGTCTCACTTGCTTGGATGATCATCTATGGAAAATCAAAGCTTTCCTTTGCCTGTCTCATCTGCTTCATCAGTAGCAGGTGTTTATCTAGACTAGCAAGTTCAGGAAGTTAAAGTTATTCTGACAGTCACCCTTGGACTATAGGGTTGTCTCAAGTACTTAGCAGTGTATGTTTATATGTTATATACAGGTAGTTTTGTTTGTAATAAATCTGCCAGGTCTTTTGCAAGCACTTGGTGTCAGTTTTATTCCTCTTTTAGTTGAACTATGTCAACAAGACCCATTGAGTTGAAACCAGAAGTATTTTCTCTGCAGATATCTTCAAGCCTTTTTACTCATTTGTATGCACAGGTTTTCTTCGGGTCTGCTAGACTGAAGTAAAGAAAGTTAGTTGTAAGTTGTGAAAGCACCTAAGTCAACTTCATCTTTCTACTGTAGTGCAAAAAAAGACATATATTGATCAGTTCGGTGTAATAGGTTAGGCATTTCATTTCCCAGTGTCTTTTTTCCTCCCATAAAAGCAATTCAGGAAATATGAAACAGAGAGAGAAGGAAAAGGGGTTTTTTTTTACTGCCAGGGTAATATGACTGACTCTCTTAATGTTTAGAAGTATGACTAGAAAGGTGAGGGAATCAGAAATGAAATTTCCAGTCCAAGGAATGACCATTCTTTTGAGTAGTGTCCACAAAGTATTTCTCATTTACTTCTCTGCAAGACTTTCTACAGTAGGCATTGACAGCTGGGTAAGAATTGATGAAGTAAACTTGTGTTGCTGGACTGATGGAAGAAGTAGCTGGAAGCGTATTTTGAGATTCCACTAAATTGAACTTAGGATCCTTGGCATCTGCCTCAAACTTGTACAAGCCACTTCGGGTGCCATCCAAATGGCCACAAATATCCATTCTTTCACAAATAGTTGCAAATTTCATCTTCAATATGGCTGATTTACATTAGTCACTTTTCTGCAGTCAATTGCTTATTGGTCTCAGAGATAGGATTTAGGCAATTGCTTTATGATCTATAAAATCTTCAGTGCCATGTATTAAACAGAAAAGAGTTTTGAGGTGAAATGTGCAAAAAGGAAAAAAAAGCATGACTACAAATAGCATTTTTTTTTCCTTTACAACATCAGAAGAAAGCTGCCAGAGTTAGAGGGTGAATACATACCCCAGGTATAGAAGAAGCAGTGAAGGATGTTAAGGCTGTAACAGAAAACATCAATGTTTTGGGGGTTTTTTGCATCAGTGTTCACCAATAGCCTTTCTTTGCAGGTGTCAAGTCTGAGGATCTGTCTCAAATCTAGTTGTCAGGACCAAGTATATATAAAATAAAATGATAAAATGAACAATAAAAAATGTCCAGACCTGAGTGATAAAGGGATTCAGATATTAAACTGCTGATCTACTACCTGTTATCTGTAACCTATTTCTTAATTTAGCCCTTTTACCAAAGGAGTAGAACAAGTTAGGTGTTCAAAAACATTTTGGAGGTGATCTGGATTAAAACAGATGAATAAATCTGTCTATCTTATCAGAAAATTGCTAGGAAAACTAGCAAGGAGTGGTCTTAACTAATATGTGGAGAAATCTATTAGTAATAGGTTCTTGATATGGAGAAAGCTGTGCTGCACGTGGCTGCAGGAGCACTTTGGAGCCCATAAGCAAACAGATACAGGTGACCTGTATTTGGATCTTTGCAACATTTCTAACAAATGTCGTCCTAAAAGAGTCTGAAGGAAACTTAGCAGAGACACGAGTACATAGAAGGTGCCTGAAAATGAGGAAGCCAAGGGTAGGGATTCACATTCAATTTTCATTGTGAAGGAAGGCCTCCTCCCAGTGTATTCCCCAAAAGTCTATTCTGGGATTAATATTGATTAACATAGTCTGGAAAGACTGGGAAATTATTGACTAATGAGATATGAGACTGTTACTTATACAGAGAGATATCCAGAGTAGTAAAAAGCCAAACTGGCAGCTACAAAGCACAAAAGAATCTCACAATATCGACTGACTGCACAATAAAATAGCAGATTAAAGTCACTGTTGAGGAATGTGAAAAACTGCAGATGAGTTAAAAAGTAACGCGAGCTCTGTGTATGATACAATGGACTCTAAATTAACTATTACTCATTATGATAGTTTCTCTGAAAATGCCAGCTCAGCTGTCAAAATGACAAAGAAAATGTTAGAATCTTTTAGGAAGGAAGAGCAAAAGAACCAAAAATTACAGGCAATATCATCATTATGATGAGAATGTTATAATAGGTATTTCTTCCACACATTGAGGGGGTCATGGTACTCTGCTGATCTCAGAAAAAGGGACTGTGAAGCTAAAAAAAATACAAACGGGTAAAAATGTGGTCAGAAGCAAATCATGAGAAAGGAAGACTGAATAGCCTGGAAGTTTTCATCTTTTATGCAGGGGATGAATAAGACCAATGTCTAAAGCGATAAATAATGTGAAGAGGATGAGGAAGGAAAAAGTATTTGTGGTTTCCCAGAATACAGGAGATCAGGGTTCTTGCTGAGGCAGGCTTGAAATGAAAAAAAATGGAAGTGCTTTTCACACACTGCCTATTTTGGTGAGGGAAATCCCCACAGCAGGGTTTTGTAAAGGCAAATAGAATAATGGGATCAAAAGAAGATTAAAGTCCCTAAAGCACAGGTTGCTGGAAGCCGTAAGTGGTATATCAAGAGAAAAATGTTCTACTTTGTCCAGTCTCCAAGTCTTTCTAAGCATATGTTACTGACCAGGATTAGACAGAAAATACTGTCCTGAATGGACATTTGGTGTGATCACAGAACACTGTTCTTAGAAAGTTATTTCCATTCCCAGGCCAGGATCTGTCACCACATAAGGTGCTTCTTCCATAGTATAAAAAACCTACCAGGGCATAGTCCATCTAGGATCCATATTTTGGGGACCCNCTTTCCTTTCCTTTCCTTTCCTTTCCTTTCCTTTCCTTTCCTTTCCTTTCCTTTCCTTTCCTTTCCTTTCCTTTCCTTTCCTTTTTCTTTTCTTTGTTTTCTTTCCTTTCCGTTTTTTTTTCCAAAAGCCTTTATTCAGAGTAGACCAGAATTCAGACCTTTTAGAAGTGAAGCCCAGTGACATAAGAACATATTACAGTGAGAGTGTTTGATGTTGGTTGCCTTTTATTACTTGGAAAATTAAGGTGTTTTTACCTTCATTAAGACTTTTTATGGAAAAATAGGATGTGTAAATGGAATTACAGTTGTGTATCCACAGTCAGACAACCTAGTACTGATTGATGCACATCATGAGCCTTATGGCTACATAAGAGGCAACAGTGGCAGTCCCTCCAATAAGGAAGGCTGAGCAAAGTCCATCATCTCTACCAAATATCTACAGGGGATCTCAGCCTCCCATTATTTGGGAAGTAGAGGGAAAGACCCACAGCTGTATGTCCTTACAAAGTTGGGATCATTACCACTATAATGCAGGGTAAGATGAATGCACAGTACCCAAGGTACAAGGCAGAGTCACTGAGCAAAATGTGCAAAAAGGGTTATTGATTTGTCAAGTTATTGACAAAGCCCTATTTCTTTAGGGTGCTGAATGTGTCAGGATTTTCTGAAAGAGGAAAAAAGACAGTGTTAAACCAATTAAAGACAGTATCCACATGGACAAGAGAGGTGAATTAAGATTCCACTATCAATGTTAGTTCTCACTGCTTTGAAACTTCAACTTATTCTCTTAACCACATCTACTGGTGTGCAATTTACATAGAACAAGCTGAAGAAAAACATGCATCTCTCTCAATTTGCCTTGTTTCCTGGCTTTTCTTAAATTAGAGAGGACAACAGCATTCTGAAAAAAAAAAAAAGGTATTCAATAAAAGGCTTTTAAACAGCCCAAGTGCTATTTTTGTCACCATCTGCTCAGTTATATTTCATACTAGTAGCAGTTTTCCTAGCACAGGTAAGTCTCCCTCTTTGGAAAATGGTCTGTCTTTGTTAAGGGAAAGTTGAAATTATTAGCTTGTGACTGATTTGGGCGTCTTGCTTTTTTGTTCCAGTCTCATTTCCAAGAACTTCATTCCTTTTATTTCAGCTTTCTAATTCTGGACTCGCTGTTCCTTCCAGGGGTGCTAGTAAAATTAAATGTTTGGGAAAAAGGAAAAAGAAAACAACAAAAAAAACAAAACACCACCAACAAAAATCCAAGCCAAGATAAAATCTAGAGTATAATTCAGAAGACAAATACAATAAACTTCCTGTTCATAAATTTATCTATTCATTTTTAACTAGTGGCAAAGCAGAATCTCAGCAGGACATTTAGAAAGTAGTATATCCAGATGGATTCTCAGTGTGAAAGATTTCTGAAATACACTCACTGACAATAAAAACAGGGGTTTCAGGCTTGCAAAGCAGTGGTATAGAGGCCGTGAGTAAATTTATTTCACTGGAAGCCCATCTCTTCAGCTAATGGGAAAATGTAGGTCTTCTACGTTGCTCCGTATGTGGTAGGTCACAGATATGATAGGATTATAAAGGAAATGGATCTCTGTGCCACAGCCCCTGACAGCACTGTGCTACATTTCTTGGCCCGTGCTCTAATTCAGAGTCACAAGCAATCCCTTCTGTGAGCCAGTCAATGCTTTAAGTGGTTCACAGTTTGATTGTGTTGCATCACCCCCCAGGGGCAAGGCAAACTTGTTAATAATTCCTAAGCACCTTAAACAAAATATGTAAATGCAGTAATTCCTACAGAGAAGAGTGATGGGGGAAGGGAAAGTGTTTCAAAAGAGAAGAAATGTTGCTAGGGGATTTTAAGGGGGGAGGGAGGAGTAGTTTGAAGAAGACAGACCACTAACAGCTCATATGCTAATAAAAATAATAATGCAAAGAAATGTAAAGGTGACTAAAGCCAAAAGCAAAATGTGTAGGTGATTCTGGTATCTGGTACCAAACAATGCACATGGTAAGAAAAAAGATATAACAACCACGATTCTGTAGATCTGCTCTTATTAATTTAAATACAGTAGAGACTGAAATGTGCCATGTCCTGTCCCATTATGAAGAAACCCCTGCACCTCCTGGGAAAGGCTAGAGTGTCTTAGAAGACAAATGTCACCTCCTATATCAGAGACTTAGAAAGGATGGAGTGAGAAGATGCAGACCAAGGTCCAAGGTGGATCTTGGAGCCAGAGCCAGGAGCAATGGAAACTGGAGGTCATTTAAGGAGTTCTGCATGTATCATACATACATCAGGTACAGCCTGTGTTATGCTCATCCCTGCAAGTGTGCAAACTGAAGTAGGATTTTGGCTAGGGAAGGTTGGAGGAGGGCAAGTGGAGCATGTATATATTTGTATATCTTGCATGGACCTGAAGGGATCCTTGCTGCTTATATATTTGTATGAAGGAGCCACATTTGAACAACATCTGGATGTAATGTGTGTCCCCAGCAGTATGTTGGGAAACCTGAACTCTGAGAAGGAAGCAGAGGTGGAAAGAGGGCAGCTGGTTCCCACAGTGAAGTCAGACCCTTTCGCCTGTTGTAGCTGATGAAGATGAACAACAGCTGTTGGGTTTTTTCCATGGAAAGAGGTTTCTTTGCTAAGAAGGGGCAAGGAGACCTTGGGGTTAACTGGAGACATGGCCAACAGGCATGAGCAGGCAGCCAACTGTCTAAAACGCAAGAGGATGAAAAAGACCAAGGGAATCTGAAGGAAACTGGAAAGCTGGCTGGCAGAAAGCTGACTAGAAGAGGCTGGTAAAGACACTGATGGTCATGGAGGTAGAGGCAGGATGCTGTTGCATGTGCACAGAGAGTGTGGCATGCAGTCTTTCTTCCATATGCCAGACAATACTACATGCAGCCAGGTTTTTGTTGTGTTGAGCCTTGTAGTCAGGGTTACCAGTGTCCTTGTGGATGGGAAAGACTCAGAATGCCCAAAAAAACCCTGAGTATGTCATGGCATGTTCTTAATGTTGGTGCTAGGCCAGTATCCCTTCAGTCAGAAGAAAAACCCATCACAGGACATCTGACAGGAAATGACAATGTCACTGAAGGTCCAAAGGGGGCCACATGACTCAGCCATAAGAGGATCGACATTGTTAGTAGTAATGTACATGGGGACTTTTTGCACTCTGTGTATTGACCTAAGGTCTCTTCAAAACCACTTAATAAGAAGATATTCCATTTGGATGATGAGCTTCATGATGCAGTTAATCAGCCATGAGTGTTGTTAGTAGAAAAGAAAGTGTGTATTTTTGTCACAATTTCCCCTGTCCAGTTGAGGAGGGGAGTGGTAGAGGGACTTTGGTGGGCACCTAGAGTGCAGCCAGGGCCAACCCACCACAACAGTGCACAATTTTCCATAGCAGCCCATGAGGTTCTTGTGTATGACAGAGTGACACCCCTTACATTCTCCATAACTGTGGACCTTCCCTAAGAATTACCATGCTCCTCTGAAAGCTGTGTGCCACTGGGCTGTTCCTTTGGCGTGTGTCAGTGTCATCTACAATTGACAGGTAGGGATGAGCCAGACAGTGTGGGGTTTTGTAGACTTCTGCATCAGCCACTATGAACTTTTTGCTTTTGTGTCTCCAAAGAGATAGACTGACATGTCCATAGTGTTATGGAAACACATCTAGATCCCTGTGACTACACAAAAATGGAAAATTAACCCCGTTCCATCCAACTGGTGTTTTGCACCCTGATATAGGCAGACTCCAAGAAGAACATGATATCATCTATAGGTAAGGTATGCCAGGATTGCTCCTGTGTGATGACCACAACTGGTAGCTCAGGGAAACTGCCACAGAATGGGATCATGCCCACTCACAGAGAAAACAGCTGCAGAGCTGTTGGAAATCAGGTGGCAGGGAGCAATTTGGTAGAAAAAACTCATTGATCCATGGCCCTATTCCTGTCCATTTCTGTAAGGTCCTCAGGAAAGGAGAAAAGACCTTAAGCCTTGTGAATTATTCAGGTAGCTGGGCCCAATCCATAGATCACTCACTGTGGCTGTACATGCACATTTGCAATTTTTCTAAAGCATCGCTTTAGGCTTTAATCAGCAAATGTGTGTGTCCCAAAACAGCTGCTTATAGCAAGTTAGGGAACCCTACAAAGTGTTTTGCTGGAACAGTATCTTGTCATCAAATGTAAGATTGGAAAGTTCCCATGTGTACAGTCTTGAAGCTCATGCTAAAATTCCATGTAAGGAAAAGATACACATCTGTTTATTTGTGGTGGTAAGCCTCTTAATTAATCACATTCATGAATTTTATAAAAACAAATTCTTCAGCTCATCAAAGCTTTCTACCAACTCACTTTGGTGTTATGTGGGAACTCAATTTGAAAAGAATCAATCTTTTAACTAGCTGTAACTATTATTTAGCTAATAGATAATTCACAAAGGCAAAATATTTCTATTTCAGAAACATGTAATGCTGATTTACCATCTTTGTGTCACAGGCAGAAAATAAATAAATATTTTTCATATTAAGACTAATTCTTTGAATCCAGGTCAAAGACTTTGAGGGCTGTTGATTGTTTGCTCCAAGCTGTCCCCTGGCAGAACTCACACAGCCTGATTGCAGTGTCTAACCATGGGTATATCTACAATCAAATGTAGTGTGAGATGCTCAATTTAGCCTCAAGTGAATGATTTCCCTAGTAACACCCAAACACAGCTTAGAACAAGGCTTCACCAAGATCTTTGGGTTGCCCTGCATTGTAACACTGTGTACCTATAAGTCTCTATCTCATGCTCAGTAAATGACTGCACCTTCTGTCCTGGCAGAAAGTGGGAACGAAACCCTTTGCCTACAGCTTGTTCCCCTGTTCAGGCTTATTTTTCTGCTTCTCAGTAGCCATGAATCAGGAGTAAATGCAAGTAGTAGCAGTGTTATCAGACATTGCAGCGCAGCAGGCACGGAAAAAGAGGGAACCATCAGTACCAAGGCCGCTTCTTGAAGCAAAGATGTGAATGACCGGGTCACCTCCTTGCCTCTAAGTGACCTCCTGCAAATCACACAATACATCTCAGACAAATTCCACTTGGTGCCTGTGGTGGCCAATTTCATACACAGTGGGTTTTATCACCTTCCCAATGAAAAAGTTACTTTCGTAGTCTCTTTGAGCTATGATTGCTATGTACGAAGCAATGCAGAATCAGATCCTTCTTTCCACTAGTCTTTCCTGGCAATCAGCCTGCAAGACTGTGAAAAAAATTGTAACCCAAACCTATTTGTCAAATCGTGCTATGATTTGAAAGACATGGGACTGATTTTCTATTCATTCATTTTTACCCTGATGTTTAATGCAATGTCCCATGTACATTTTAATCCAATTTACAATAACGTTAAACCTGAGACAAACTAGTCTCTTTCATTTTGCTCCTTGCTTAACTTAGTCCTTATTGAAACAGTTTAACATGCACATCTTAGCAAATGTCCTTGGCTTCCAAGAAAGAAAAAACTCATACAATTAGCCAAGTAGCTCAAATGTAACGGGTAGATCACAAAAGTAAACAGATGTTAAATAACATAAAATATAACAAAGCAGAAATAGATTATTTTGTTTTATTTCCTTTTACTTTGGCTTAATTCCTTACCAGAAGCACTCCTGCTGAAACAATAGTGGCCCCATGTGAGCTACTGGATTGCAGCTCCTGACTGCAGTGTCTTTTTCCTTTCTTTACTCAAGCACTGATGAGGAGCTGACTGGGGTTAAGTCCAAATGTGGGGGGAAGCATTCAGGGAGAAGTGGACAATGGCCTTCTCCCTGCTGAAGACTGTGTCAGTGTCCCAGTTGGAGTTGTGATGGAAAGGGAGGTATTGGGGTTTTACACACACCATCTCCATACTACACTCAACCATCAGGAAGCAGCTGCTCGCTGTCCCCCCATAGCAGAAGATGAGCAATGAAGCCACATATAGTACCAGCAGTGCCCCATGCAGCACAGCTGAAACTCACCCCCTCTTAATTCAATGCATCCATCCTCACTGACTGTTACATCTCACTCACCTCACTGTGTTTAATTCTCTCTTTAGGACCACAACCTTCTGTTAACACTCCAGGTGATGTAAACCTTTGGTTTTCAGACATATATAACTCAAAAAGCTTTCTTTTTCCTTTTGCATCCAGCTTTTCTTCACTCTAGAGTGATCGTTACTCAGTAACTATTTTTGGTTCTTTCTTCCTTTATAGAAGAGTTAGAATATAGAGATACAATGTAAAGACTATAGATAATATGTATACATCTATCTGTATATACAAATAAATATTTTATATATATATATGCATATATTTGTGTATTTTCTTTGTATCCATCTGTTCATCCATTCACCTATACATACATACACAAATACATTCTTTTACTAGGAGACGTAAAGCAGAAATAAATTGATCAAGCCAGCTGTAAGGGAAACAGCAAGAGGACGGCGATACAACGCCCTTAACTGCTTCGGCTCTCCCGGCTGCTCTGTGTTTCCCGTGCCTGCTCCCGGCTTCTTGAGGATGCGACAAGTCGCAGTGCCGGGGCGCAGC